>APFE031474616.1:0-35019 GCA_000404065.3 Pinus taeda
ATGGCAAACAAAGGAACACATTTTTTTTTAAGAAACGGTTAAGGGTTTTGCATTAATAATACTAGATTATGAGCTAGAAGCCTTATAATATCTTTTTGTTATGCGATAATGTAAATATTCACCAGACCATACAAAATTAGTGCCATCTCTAGGATTTCATTTCTTCCCTATTCTAAATATATATTTTCTTTATGAATATACAAAAGATCCCAAGAATTAGAAGGTATTTACATTAAAACATATATCAACAAAATAGTTTAACTAAAACCAATAAACCCGTCCTTAGTTTCCCCAATCAACAACGTCCAAAACTATGCTTGTCATTCCTCTGTGAGTGAAGAGGCTTCTTCTTATCAGGAACCGCACTAGGAGCAACACCTCCAAGAGAAATTTGAGCACTGCTAACCATACAATTCCCTAGAGTTGTAACTCGAGTGCTGAGTGCAATAACTTCCTCATGGAATTCATTCAAAGAAATTTCTAGACTACTCAAAAGTTAGAGGAACTTAGCTTCTAATAATAATTGTGAAGACTAGCATTGTCTCTCATCCATGTCATCCTGTTGTTTCCTAGAAACTTTGGCAACACCTCAACCAAATCAAAAAATTTAAGAAACAAAGAACCAACATCAAGGCTTTCTGGAAGACAATGAGATTATTCCATTTAAGGAAAGGAACACTGAACCTGACTTGCAAAAGAACTAACAAGCTTAACCCACACCCCAAGACTAGCAAGGTAAGGCTTCCAAAGAACTTTCTAGAGTTTCACATAATCTATTATATAATTGAGACTAAAACACTACCATAAGCCATATAGAGGAAAGTTTTCATATCCAACCCAAAATCCTCTGGAGGATGATGAGTAGATTGATGATTGAAAGTGCAGGGTGATGAAATTAACTCCAACCCGCTTCTCAGAGAAAGAAACTCCATATCCATATTGAATTCAAGTCGCTCCCACCAAATAAGAATTAAATTCTTATGCTTCATTTTGCAGATGAGAAGAAATATTTCGAGACACATAATAAGGTGGAGGGGACACCTAGAGGAAAATTTTGAAGTCCGACGTCAGAAATTAATAAATAGCTAGATCCCAATACCACTTATCCTTTTATCAAGATCCATAGACCATTTAGAGTAGGAGGAAAATGTCTCATCTTCACTTCCAACAAATTTCCGTATGTGTCAAAATTTGAATGAAAGTGAATACGCCTTGGGACTCGTCATGACTTTGGTATATAGATGATTTTAAATTTTTGTTGATCCAAATATAATATTCCTTGGCCCAAATAGAGCCTTTTTTTCCAAAATGTCTGCCACTGAATTCAAATGTCAGCAAACATGGAAAAAATTCCATATGCTTGAATTGAGAGGCAAGTAAGAGAATCCTTTGGAGAATAAGAGGGAAAACAAAGCTCAAATCCATCATAGCCTAGACCACCTAAAGATTTATAATCATTGAATCAATAAAGACTAGAATATTGTTAAAATTTATTTCCAAAGAAGTTTCTAGACCCTTCCATAGATCAAGAAACTCCATTTCATGGGAGTGACTGAGGCTCTAGAGCAGTGAAGTGTCAAGTTGTCTCAGGGGTTAATCACTTAGAAGGGTTTGGTTGTATCTTGTAGCTTTTGTGACATGTGAAACAGGTCAGATTGATTGTGTTGGGTTGGTTCCATTTCCTTAACTACAAATGGGGAGTTGAATCAGATTGTAGTAGTCGCTCATCACATGTTTACCCCAACAGACTGGTTAACTTGAGTAAATGTGGGAGGAGGGTGTTATAGAATCAAAGAAATTTTTGTAAGGAGTTCCTTAACATAACACCCATTCACTATTAAGGAACATGATTTCTTTTTTTTTAAGAAACAGTTAAGGGTTTTGCATTAATAATACTAGATTATCAGCTATAAGCCTTAAAACATCTTTTTTTCTCTGACAATGTAAATATTCACCAGAACATACAAAATTAGTGTCATCTCTAGGATTTCATTTCTTCCCTGTTCTAAATACATATATCTTTTATGAATATATAGAAGATCCCAAGTATCAAAAGGTATTTACATTACAACATATATCAACAAAATATTTTAACTAAAACCAATAAACCCGTCCTTAGTTTCCCCTATCAACATCGTCCAAAACTAGGCTTTTCATTCCTCTGTGAGTGAAGAGGCTTCTTCCTATCAGGAACCACACTAGGAGAAACACCTCCAAGAGAAAGTTGAGCACTCCTAACCATACAATTCCCTAGAGTTGTAACCCGAGTGCTAAGTGCAATAACTTCCTCATGGAATTCATTCAAAGAAATTTCCAGACTACTCAGAAGTTAGAGGAACTTATCTTCTAATAATAGATGTGAAGACTAGCATTGTCTCTCATCCATGTCATTTTGTTGTTTCCTAGAAACTTCAGCAACACCTCAATGAGACCCAAAAATTTAAGAAACAAAGAACCAACATCAAGGCTTTCTGGAAGACAATGAGATTGTTCCATTTCAGGTAAGGACCACTTAACCTGACTTGAAAAAGAACTAACAAGCTTAACCCACACCCCAAGACCAACAAGGCAAGGCTTCCAAAGAATTTTCTAGAGTTCCACATAGTCTATTATATAATTGAGACTGAAACACTGCCATGAGCCATACTGAGGAAACTTTTCATATCCAACCCAAAATCCTCTGGAGGATGATGAATAGACTGATGATTGAAAGTTTAGGGTGATAAAATTAACTCCAACCCACTTCTCAGAGAAAGAAACTCCATAGCCATATTGAATTCCAGTCGCTTCGACAAAATAAGTATTAAATTCTTATGCTTCATTTTGCAGATGAGAGGAAATATTTCGAGACACATAATAAGGTGCATGGGACACCTAGAGGAAAATTTTGAAGACTAATGTCAGAAATTAATAAATATCTAGATCCCAATACTGCTTATCCTTTTAACAAGAGTCATAGACCATTTAGAGTAGGACGAAGATGTCCCATCCCCACTTCGAGACAAATTTCCATAAGTATCAACATTTGAATGAATGTGAATATGCCTTGGGACTCTCGTCATGACTATGGTATATAAATGATTTTGAAATTTCTTTAATCCAAATATAATCTTCCTTGGCCCAACACGGAGCCTTTATTTTGCAAAATGTTTGCCATTGAATTCAAATGTCTTCAAACATGGAAAAAAATTCCATATGGTCGAATTGAGAGGTAAGTAAGAGAATCATTTGGAGAATAAGAGGGCAAAAAAGCTCGACTCCATCATAGCAATGACCACCTAACAAATTATAATCATTGAATCAATGAAGACTAGAATAAAGTAAAAATTAATTTCGAAAGAGGTTTCTAGACCCTTCCTTAGAGAAAGAAACTCCACTTGGTTGTTTGTCACATGACCAAGACCCCATGCAAATTGTGCCACAATGTTTTCGTTGGGGTTGAATAATGCCCCTCTTACTCTTGCCTCCACCATAAAGGAACATGATTGTTAAAATAACAAATATGACGCATTGTGTAGGATAGTTGAATTCCATAATGATTAGCTACGCTACACTAGAAGCATCAAAATTCTCCACCATGGAAACAATTCAAATTTTACTCGAAAACCTTTTTATTATCTTTAAAAAAAATTAAACATAAAAGTTTAATTACATACCTTAACTAATATATTTCCTTTATTATGAGGTATATAATGTCATTTCCCATTCCTTTTAGCCTTAGAATTTGATGTTTTGCTATGAGGTAACCCTTTCATACTTTGATGTTGTTGGTGAAGCTTCTCTTGGCTCTACATGAATAAACTCAGCATGGTTTCAATTGTTTTTTGGTTTTTATAATAGACAAATAACTTAAATTGTGCATCTTATTCACATAACTTAAGAGGCATGTTTTTTCATTTGGGTTTATCTTAGTTGGTTGGGAGAAATAATTTTTGTCCTCCCCACCTAGGTTCAATTCTTGCAAGCCACATGTTGAGGTTTATTGTAATGGATTTGAGCTCTATTGTTGAGTCTGATTAGTACCTAGAGGACCAAAACATGTATGTTCTTCATATGGAATATAAATATATTTCTCATAAAGAGGGGAGGGAAGAAAAACATATGAGATTTGTTTCGGTTTTTGAATTCCATTACCCACATTATTAATGTTTCCATTTTATGGTATTTTATACATCATAATGCTCAATTCAACCAACTCTGATGGTGTAAGACAACTATAAGTAATCAAAATTTGTTTTAGTATTTTTGTATATTGAAATATCTATTAATCGATCAAGTAATGAGTAATTATATTGAAATGAGTGCAAACATTATCATGTTAGCATTGTACTATCTATAGTGTATTTTGAATCTATAGTGGCATAAAATGTTGGTGTATGTTTGAATCTATAGTAGTACAAAGGGTTAGCCCTTGCATACATTTAGCTATTTATGGCTTTTTGCCACACTTACACTAGTATGGCCACTTTGTTTTAAAGGCAAAACTTATTGGTACATAAGGTTTCCACGATATATTGTATTTTTTCACATGTTACAAATCTCAGGGAAAGCCCTTGGATAATTTCCCTCATTTTGAAGATGATACATAGGGAAAACCCTAGATTATTAAGGCCACAAGGCGAGTCGAGAACAATGATGAAAGCCATTAGAGAAATATACTATATATGAGCTCAACATGTCACTTGTGGGAATCGAACCTAGGTGGGGAGGATGATAGCCATTCCTCCAGCCACCTGAGATAAATCCAATTGTATGTTAATGCATTAACTTTCTGCTTGGAAATTTATTTGAAATTTTTGAAAAGGGATGGAAGATGCTTTCATACTTATCTTCATTTTGGAGATTTAGTTTAAACCACAATTTGTTGTGACTATTTCTCTTTATCATATTAACTTTTTCGTTTCTTTTTCTATCAAGATAACTAGAAAGTTGGATAAAGATCTCACTTTCTAACACTTAGTTTCATAAAGTGTATATGGACAAGGAAGTGGTTCTATTGTAAAACTTCCCTCTTTTTTTTTATGTATGTAGAGGATCCAAAATTGGATAGGATGAGAAAAGATCCCACTCCCACCTATATTTTATTTTATAATCCTAATAAATGCATATGTGATATGAGATAGTGCAATTTCAAAATTGGTAGCATGATTAGTGAAGGAAACTTGTGAAGATGAGAAATCACGATTCGCTAAAGCCAAAGAAACTTAACAAGTTCCATTTATTGCAATACTATGTTATACATTATGTTGGAAAGAAATCTAATACATCCACTTCTACTTAGAGGGTTCTAAATCATTCTCCTTCTACATGGATTTATTGTCTTAATATACTCTTTACTTGAACATTCTTTGTTATCTTCCATTCATTAATTGAGTTATGCACTTTTCTTTCATATTTTTAGTTCATGTTTTTATTATTCCTTGATTAAGTTTTGGGCATATTATGCATATAAAAATTCATTAATGAGGTTAATATTGTGTCAATAACATACATTAGGGGAAGCTTTATGAGGGTTTTGAGTACAAATCATTATCACTAATAAAGTGAAGAGATGGATATATATGTTATCCATAGAGATCAATTTTAAGCCATAATTATATACTTCAAATGATACTATAAGAAAATGAAAAGGAGATAATTGATTCAAAGGCATAATTGTAGCCTTGTCTTGAGAAGCATATTGTGTTATAAAATGGGCTATTATATTTGTTTCACCTTTCTATAATGTAAAAACAAATAGAATATGTGTCATAAAGAGAATTAAAAATAGGTCTTTCTGATTTTTTACTTAATTGTTGGTTATGGGCTAGTGCTATATAACAGAAGAGAGACATAACTAAAATGATAAAATTGAAAAGCACATACATGAAAAGCACAATTGGGTTTTGGAAAATGTGAGTGAAATACATTTATATTTTTCTTGGGAAAAATCAATTAAAATGTAAAAACCTCCCAACAGATTACGTATAAATCATGAAGGTGCAAGTTCAAAGGATATTTTTCTTGAATGAATATCACTAATTAGATGAAGATGTTAACTTTCAAAGAGAAACGTTACTCAAATGCAATGTAACACTACTCATGGTGCACCAATTCCTGGAATTGAATATTGAACAAGTATTAAATTTCATATTTATAACTATTTCTCTTTATACTCAACATTTCTTTACACCTTTGGACCAATAAATAGGTTAAAACATGGTGAAAATAAAGTAAATTTAGCTCTTAAAAATAATTAAACAAAATAACTTTTATAAAACATTGAAAGTATAAGCTCCTAAGTGAGTAATTATGAATGGTAACTCTATTAACTTTTCCATCTAACTATTTTCAAAATTTTATTTAGGTGTAGATAATATATATATATAAAATCAACACCCATAAAAACGGAATCACTCTTATTCACACCATAGAAACCGAATAACGCAGGTAAAAAAAACTACATCAATATAAAAAATTATAAAATAATATCACTGACTTAAAAGATGGTTTAATGCATGGTAATTAGAAAATTGGTTTAATGAGTAATAATTAAAAGATTGGTTAAAGGTGAATTTGAACACAACGGTCCAAAAAAACAATAATAAAACTTATGAATGCCTTAGTTATTATACACTCGCCCGCACGCGTGAGGAATTAAGAATGTGAGGGATCGGTGGTTGTATACTTTGCCCCTAGTGAATGAAGAATGAGAGGAGGAAATTCACCAATGAAGAGGAGGTGATAGAAGTTTTTTCAGTCCGAAAACAGCAGAAAGGCGATCTGAGTGGATTATTCATGGAGGGGGTAATTTTCTGTTCCTTTAATTTGTTTGGTCTATTTCTCTGTTTATTGCACTGGTTAACCAGGGAAACCAAGTAACCTGACAATTTTTTTCATGTTCAATCTACAGGTGGTTAAGCATGGGTGTTCTTTCTCTCTCAAGGTCTTTGATGTAAAGTTGTCTGTCTTATGGAGCGCTCCATAATGTTCTGTGTAGTGTTGTATACATCCATGACCTGTCCTGTGTAGTGTTGTGGTATGTTTGTAATGTGGGTTGTGTAGTGTTGTGGTTTGGTTGTTTTGTGTGTCTGTTAAGTGAGAGAGAAAATCCAAGCTGAGGAGAGTATCAGGGGTGGTTGAAGGGCCAACTTGATCAATGCATTCAGAGTTGAGTTGGTATCCATGGCAATATTTTCTTGAATTACTTTTAAATTCATTCTCCGCCATTTGTTTCTGTTTTTTTTTATGAATTGGAATTTTATATACAGGAGGAGCTGGAGTGATGAGTTTGTAGCTCTTTTTTAACGGCCTGTTTCCAGAGTTTCAATAACAAATGAAAGATTGTTAAGAAGCAAGGTTAGTAGTAATTGCGAATGGCCTTGTTCTCCTGTGTTTCTTGGTGCAGTTTACAAATATCTCTATGATATATTTACAGAACATGTCAATTGCAGAAGAGTTATGTCAATTGAGCTAGTTTTAGTCTATGTGTCGATCTGTGTTCACATAGAGGATGTTCACATGTGAGATATTCCATGTAAGGAGTAAGGTTTCCCATAAATATTTTCGAGTATTGACAACATTGGTTTCTCATTTCATGGCTGCGCTGCTTGTTAGAGCATTGGTCTCTCCAAACGCCCAATTGAGCTCCTCCTTTTCTCATTTCATGGCTGCGCTGTTTGTTACAACATTGGTCTCTCCAAACCCCCAATTGAGCTCCAAGCGTCCAATTGAGCTCCTCCTTTTCTCATTTCATGTCTACGTTATTTGTTACAACATTGGTCTCTCCAGACCCAGAATTAAGCTCCAAACGCCCAATTGAACTCCTCCTTGAACTCCTCCTTTTCACATTTCATGCATGCGCATCCATTTTCTTTAGATGTGTTGAACACATTACGTTCTATTACTATGCTAGATCTCACCTATAATACAATCAAGGGAGAAAATCCTTCATGGCTGTAGAATCTTTCAGAGCTTTGAGACGTTGCTCCTATCATACAATCAGTTGGAGGGGGCAATACCATCTCAACTGTATAACTCGTCGACTTCTCTGAAGCAAGTGGAGTTACGAGCAAATCAGTTCCATGACAGCCTTCCCCATCCACCATGATTCATATCCATAAGAGTTGCATAATTCGATGAAGTCGAAGTTCCTTAAAGAGTGCTAACACCAGTCATAAGAACAACTAATTTAGGTAGCACAATCGGTAGTTTCTCAAGTAGCGTGGGTAGATTAAGTAGGAAATTGAGAAGGTGGTTTAGTCAGTTGAGAGGCACCGTCAAAATCCTTACACAGCAAAACCCTATAGAGCCAGATCAACACATTCGTGAGAAAGACCCAGCCCTTTCTATTGATTGTGCAATTCAGAAGCGAGAGCTCGAATAAACCCCAAAAATGCCCACCGTAAGGCTGCATAGCCTACATAGCCTACTTACAGATCCAATTCTAGACCCGTACGGCGTAGCTACATAGCCTACTTGCAGATCCAATTCTAGACCCATAGCTACATAGCCTACTTGCAGATCCAATTCTAGACCCATAGCTACATAGCCTACTTGCAGATTTCTGTTTAATAGAAAAATTCAATGAGTCTTTTTTCTTTGTTAAGAAAGCACGGTGAAATTACTTTTGATGGCGTTTTCTTATTCCGTTTTGAATATCACAAAAAACGAATTATGTGGATGGCTGTGATTGTTTGGGGATGCGTGATGGAGTTTGAGGAGATGCCCTCTTTTAGTGGATTACTAATTTGCTGGTGAAATACAGCTTTTCCTAAAGGTGCAACGCCTGGTAATGATAATATAAATACTATTATTGTGTCTACTTAACGCTTATTCTAATTAAATGGCCTCTGTATAGCACGCCGAATCGGATATTATCGATAAATTGTTGTTGTTAGGAGTTTTTATTTATTAGTGGTTCTGAAGAATAGTCCAAGTATTCAGGGATAAGTAATTGTTTATGAATTTTTTTAATAATTAAAAGTGATTATTAATTAAAATTGTTTTATTAAAATATTATTTAATTTAATTAGATTTACAGTAAGAAGGCACATAGGAAACCTAAAATACCCAAGACAGTAGTAGCAAGCCACATAATTAGAATTATACTCGAAGCCAACGCTTGGGTAATGCAGAGGGATAGTACCTGCAATTGACTGATGGAAGAGTTTTCCATGGATGGTACCAGTAGTCTTAGATTTACCATAAAGAGCATGGCCCTGCGCCCAATACAGTACCAATTAGCCACATAGGAAACCTAGAATATACTTGAAAGTTTGCAACACCCTACACAGGGGAATTTCCTTCATCTCTTCTTTACGAGCAACCATTAGTGGAAGTGCCTTCATCTTCTCTGGACTTGGTTTGTGTTTATTTCTAATTCTGAGATAAAGGCTAACATGTAAGTAGTTATTTAGTATAAAAATATTAAAAAAAAATATGAGAAAGCTTTAGTCAAATAAATCTTTGGTCGGAAATCCAACTCCGGATTCAGGGGAGAAAATATTTTCCCTGGCCTGTGCACAAAATCATATATATACATATGTGTAGTCATATAATCACTATTTTTTATTAATTAATGTGAATATCATTGATCTGTTAGTTGTTTGTTTTTGCTACTGAGGCTGCTCCTCCTCGCCTTTAATGATTTCTTTCCATTTCGTCTGGAGGCATTTTCTTGAAATATTACTATTTCATCCATAGATACCTGTAATTCTTGAAATTACGGACGGTCAATGATTGTGTGAATAATAACCTGTAATACATTTGCTCTGTGAGCAAGATATTCGGTGTACATATGTTGTGTATCTAGAAGGCCGAACGCACACACACCTATTCGGTGAAGATACTATTTCTATTATGATTTCTCCTACGTACTGTCCTCACTGCCTTGGTGATACTATTGATATTATGACTTCTCTTACCTACTGTCCTCACTGCCTTGGTGATACTATTTATATTATGATTTCTATAATCGATGGGGGAGAGCACTACCTTGGTCATCCTTGCTCTATGCCATTTCTGTTTGTGAAGATTTGTCCATTTCTATAATATCTACTACCCACCTAGTGGTCATCCCTGCTATATGGAATTTCATTTCAGTCAGGATTTTTCGTATTCGAATTATTTAGTTCTTCGTTCAGGCGAGGACCGTTTGAATTTAATACCCTGAACTTGATGGGTATATTTAGTCTTTTAGATGCAGGATTTAGTCTATTATATATTAGAGAGACAGGCCCCTGTAATATAACTGTAGCTTTGGGTTAGCATTTGAAGGGGAATGAGTCTGTAGCTTTGGGTTAGCATTTGAAGGGGAATGAGTGGTCGTCATTAAGGAGGATTGTAGATGGTTGGTGCTTAATATTTATTTTGACTGCCTATATCATGTACCAGATCATCGTTCATATTCATGTGCATGTAAGTGGAACGTTCCTCTGTTTTCCTTTGACTTCACTGTAAACGGTTCAACATTCCTCTGTTTTCCCTTGACTTCACTGTAGATGGTTCAACATTCCTCTGTTTTCCCTTGACTTCAACATTCCTCTGTTTTCCCTTGACTTCAACATTCCTCTGTTTCCACTTCGTAGATGGTTCAACATTCCTCTGTTTTCCCTTGACTTCACTGTAGATGGTTCAACATTCATATGCACATGAGAGTGTCTCCTTTATTATTGAGGAACAAGAAGGCTTCGCTGATTACATTGAAAATATGCATCAACAACCAAGAAACTGTTTCAACATGGATTGGGAAGCCTTTTCTTTTTTTGGCAAAATCCTTGCTAAACGCACTGCTCGCCCAAAAACCATTTGAGAAATATTTGACCAATTTCACCCACAGGAAGGAGGGACAAGTGGAGCGCAGTACCAAAACAACGTGGTAGTATTTACTTAATTAGGACAGATAATCTGGTAGTATTTACTTAATTAGGACAGATAATATGCAATAGTAGGCAACCCTCGAATGTCATGAACGATTTGACAACGATTTCCCGAAACGATTTTCCTTAATATTTGTCCTCCATTATAGATTTTATTTATGAATCACATATTTAATTGTGTTATCGGTTATTATGAAAGGTTTGTATACTAACAATATCATTTTAATATTGTATGTTGCAGAAAATTTATCAATATCAAAGTTGCTACTTAGTCAGTCTAAGACATTATCTATTTTTATGTTTTGTAGTGTTGTAATTAGAAGAAAATATTTATTTTTTTGTTTAGATGGGCCCATCAAAGAATGTACATGAACACCAACTATCATTAATAAAACGAGTAGGTTTTTTTTTGTGTGGAGGGGAATTCAAACCCTCCAAAAGGCTCTTAGGAAGGTTAAATGGTAACCCTCCTTTGAGTTGTGTTCCTTGTGCTTATGGTTTTCATGATCTTTAGTTTATGGTAACTCCAATATGCACAAATGCAAATATTATCCTTTTATTATAATAATAATAATAATTTATAAACATGTTTTAAACATCTTCCTAACATACACACAAATCACAAAATCACTTTTATTCACATAAATCATTTAACATTCTTTCAATGTTTTAAACATCTTCTCCACATACACACACAAATAACAAAACCACTCAATTCACATAAATTGTTTAACATTTTTACAATGTTTTAAACATGTTCCCAACACACAAACCCATAAATCACTCTTATTCACATAAATTATATAACAACTATAACCTCTCTTTTTTTTGGGTTTTGATTTTGATTTTGTTTTTTTTTGTTTTTTTTGCTTATTTAATTATATTTTTTTACAATAACCATGTTATTAGGATATTTATATTATATTTTCCTTCTTTTCATATTTATAAATAAATATAATTTAATATTGATATTGATATTTTTACAAATTTAAACTAAATACTAATATATTGTTTAGAGTGTTTGTGTTTGTAAATTTTTAAATTTATTTATTTGTACAAATTTACTATATCTAAATGTTTGTGTATTGGTTGTATTATTTATATACAATAAATATATGCTTATTTTTATATATATGAATGTATTTGGGTTATAATGTATGCTTTGGATTCTTTATTTTGTATGTATATGAATGTATTGTTTTCAGAATTGAGATAGTGTTTTTATTAGTTGCATTTAGATAGTTAGAATTTATTTGTTAAGGTTTTTATGTATCAATGAATAGGATATCTACTTCTATATGATGTGTGTGAATGTATTATTGAGAGTGTTTGCATTATTTGTATGTACTACTTTGGAGTGTTTATTCTTCTATGTTTATGAATGTCTCATTTTGCATGCTTCTGAGTATTTTTTCATTGTTTATTTGTTATGTATTGTTTGAGTATGCCTTGAGTATTAGAGTGGTGGTTTCATTGTTTATATGTATATAAGTGTATTTTTTTCAATAGTTGCTTGTATTATCATCAGTGTTTTCAATATCCCCTCATTGTTTACTTGTATATGTATGAATGTATTCTTTGCTATAATTGTGTGTATATTATTTACTTGTATTCTTTGTATGTATATGAATCTATTCTTTGCTGCGTGTGTATGCATCTTGTTTATTTGTATTCTTTGTATGTGTATGAATATATTCTTTAAGTGTATATGAATCTATTCTTTGCTACATTTGTGTGTGTCTTGTTTATTTGTATTCTTTGTATGTGTATGAATATGTCCTTGATGTGTGTATGAATCTATTCTTTGCTACATTTATATGTGTCTTGTTCAATTGTATTCTTTGTGTGTATGAACATATTTTTTGCTACACTTGTATGTGTCTTGCATAATTGTATTATTTCATATATGAATCTATTCTTTGCTACATTTATGTGTGTCTTGTTTGCTTCTATTCTTTGTATGTGTATGAATATGTCCTTGATGTGTGTATGACAAAGAGTTGGGTTAAAAGGAACTGGCCTCTGCTGATCAACGAAAGTGTGAATTCTTATCTCCTGGGACGAGGATTCTTTGTCTTTGAATTTTCATCCAAAGACGATAAAGAGCTGATCTTTCGAAACGACCCTTACTTCATGGGCCCCCAGGGGCTGTATCTGAACAAATGGACCCCCGATCTCCACCCAGCAGTAGATGTACCCAAAGTTGTTCCAGTATGGTTAAGGCTCCCTAATCTGCCGGTTCACTGCTGGAACTGGGACTCTCTGAAGCATATTGGAAATGCCTTGGGGAAATTCATAGATCGAGCGAAAAGCAAGGATCAATATGATTGCGCAAGGATCTGCGTCGAGGTGGATCTGGAGGAGGGGCACCCGGAGGCCATCAAAATCAAAGTAGGAAATTGGACGCATGTGCAGAAGCTAGGTTATGAACAGTTTCCTTTCAAGTGCCGGATATGCCAAGTATATGGACACTTCGCCAGAAACTGTCCATCGGCCAATGAAGCAGCTCAAGGGAAGGAGGCCAGTTGGAATCAAGTAAAACGATCCAAATTGGCAACCAAGGCCCAGAAATTGGGAGGAAACACTGGTAAAGGCCTCCAGCAGGACCCACAGCAGACCCAGCAGTCCCAGCCCTCGTTCAATCTTGAGAACAGGTTTGACCCTCTCAATTCCCAACCAGAGGACTCTCATGAGGTAGCAGTCCAAAGGCCAAAGTCCCCAGACAAAGGCTCCCAGGCGTCTAGCGCCAAGGACAAAGAAGCTGTTGAAAGCTCAAAAGGAACCCCTGAAGTAGTCGAGGAGGAGGACCAAGAATCAGAAGAATCAGAAGAGGAAGGGGAAATAGGAGAATCTGAATCCTCGATAAGGAGATCTACAAGAGGACGTAAAACAGATCGGGAGAAAAGAGAGCATGAGACATACAATGACAAACTCCAGGGCAGCCAACCAACATTGGAGAAGCTGCTAGCAAAAAAGCCGAAGGCAGTAAGAAACCAGCATCAAGGCTCCAAGGGAGCCCAACCATACAAAGGTAAATAATGAAGATAATCTCCTGGAACTGTAGGGGTATGGGCAGCAAAATATAGGAAGAAGCTATTCGAAATCTAATAAGAATAAAGGCTCCTGACATACTCCTTCTCCAGGAGACTAAGATGGAGGAACCTGAATTTCTCCAAGTAAGTAAAAAACTATGGAAAAATAGTGATGCATCAGCTGTTGCAACCCGAGGAGCCTCTGGAGGGTTGGGAGCCCTTTGGAATGGAAATAGATTTTCGTTGGTGGCAGAGGCATCAAATACCCACTGGGAGATGTTAAAGATGCATCATGTTACTACAAAAGAAATACTTTGCCTCTTCAATGTATATGTTCCGGTAAATGCCGGAGAAAAAAAGAGCTGCTGGGACTCCTTAAGGCAGCAAGCAGATCTGGTCACTCTAGAAAATGTCATCATAGTAGGCGATCTGAACACTACTTTGCACTCTTCTGAAAAGAGAGGAGGCTCCATTGTACGAGACTCGGTAAGGGAATGGGTTGAGGATCTCCTTCAAGACTAGGATCTGCTAGATATCAAGCCCTTCTCAGGTATGTTCACTTGGTCTAATAAAAGAATTTGTCCTAGTCATATCGCAGCAAGGCAGATAGATTCTTGGTGCATAGCTCCTTTCTTCTGCTCGGCCTAGACGCTTGCATGCATATTCTTCCTTGTAGCACCTCGGATCACAAGCCAATCAATCTCACCCTCCGCGCTCACGTTGATCTAGGTCCCATTCCCTTCAAATTCAGCCCATTGTGGATCAAGGAGCCAAAATTCTTGCAGGTTGTGAAAGAAAGTTGGTCTCACCCAGTTACTGGAACCCCATTTTATATATGGGAAGAAAAAATCAGGAGATTAAAATTCGCCTTGAAGCACTGGTCCAAATCTATTACAAATCCAGCTGCTGAAAGGAAAAACATTCAAAGTCAGCTCGAAGCAAACCAATTAAACGCAGAAGAGGCGCACATAACCACAGAGGCACTGGACAAGGAGGCTCATCTCGAGCAATGCTACCACAAAGTTTGCCTGATCGAAGAGGAAACGTTGAGGATCAAATCGTGATGCCTCTGGCTAAAAGCAGGTGATAGAAATACATCGTTCTTCCACAAGCATGCGGAAGCCAGAAAAGGCTTCAACTCCATCAGTGAAATTAAGGAAGCGGATACCATTCATAAGGACTTTGCAAGTATTAAGCGTGCAGCTCACAATCATTTTAAAGGGCTGTACAGTGAAGAAAACAATACGAATCAGAACTTTAGACTACTGGACGGGATCCCCTCCTTGATTTCGGTTGAAATGAACCATCAGATAGAAAGTGAAGTCACTATGGATGAAGTCAAAAGAGCCCTCTATGCTATGAATCCGGACAAATCTCCTGGCCCTGATGGCTTTACCGCCTCTTTATTACAAAATTGCTGGGACATAGTGGGGAAAGATCTGTATAAAATGGTCCATAAATCGCAGGCTTGCCAGAAATCAGGTGGAAGTACCAACTCTTCTTTCCTAGCACTCATTCCTAAAGAAAAGGGAGCCAATACCTTTAATAGGTTTCGCCCTATATCCTTGTGCAACATTGGCTACAAATTGATCACAAAAGTTATTGCTAACAGGCTGAGGGACATCCTACCTAAAGTCATCCCGGAGAACCAAGGAGGCTTCATCCACGAAAGGCATTTAGTGGACAATTTCACACTCGTCCAAGAGGCAATTCTATCAAGCCAGCAGCGTAAGGAACAAGGTATGGCCATCAAACTGGATCTAGCAAATGCCTTTGACCGAGTTAATCATAGTTTCCTTTTGAATGTGTTGAAAAATTTGGTTTTAGGGCATGATTCATCAATTGGATCCGGGCTTGCATCTCGGAACCATGGATCGCCCCTTTAGTTAATGGTAGATCTGCAAGCTTCTTCAAGGCTACAAGAGGGTTAAGACAAGGTTGCCCCATGTCTCCCCTGCTTTTTGTAATCCAAGCGTCAGTTCTCAGCTTTCATCTAAACAATCAAATGCAAGAGCAGGAGATATCAGGGATATCCATAGCAAGGGGGGTCCAAAACATAAATCATGTTCTATTCGCAGATGATACTCTACTGCTTGGGACAGCCTCGATCCACTCGGCCAGAAAATTTAAGGAGACACTCGATGAGTATTGCATGGAATCTCGTAGTAGCCTCAACAAGAGCAAGTGTCATACTTACTGCTGGAATACTCCGCCCTCCTTGATCAATTCCATCTCCAGATGCCTAGGATTCGCAGCTTCCTCAGAATGCTCATCGTTCAAGTATCTTGGGCTGCCCATCTTCCTCAAAAGATCCTACAGTAGAGACTGGATGCCGCAGGTAGAAAAATTCAAAAGTAAGCTCCAGGCTTGGGGAGCTAATTGGTTAAACATGGCACGTAAGACAATCCTCATTAATGCTGTCCTTAGCAGCCTCCCATTATTCCAGTTCTTTGTGATTCTGGCGCCTAAGGGTATAATCCAGAAAATGGAGCAATATATCAGACATTTCTTTTGGAAAGGGGGTAAACACAATGAGAGAAGATTCCAACTTATCAAATGGGAGACTGTTCTCAAACCAATGATGGAGGGAGGGCTCAATTTCAAAAATCTCTTGCACCAGAACATAGCAATGGGAGCTAAACTTATATGGAGATTAATTGCGCCTAAGCTAGGCTGGGCACAGACAGTTCTCTGGCGAAAATACTTCAAAGGCGCAAGGCTGAGATGCTTAGACGGGCCCCTGCCTCAAGAAAACACGTCATTTGGCAAACTCTGTTCCAAAGTTGTCCCATTGATTCAGTCAAAATCCTACTGGATCCCCGGTAATGGCAGAAAAATAAAATTATGGACGGATCGAGTTATGGACAAAGAACGTATTGGAGAAAGCCCAAAGTTGAAGGCGCTGAAGGACTGGATGGTGGTTGTAGGGAAAACTAAACTATGGGATATCTCCATTTGGGATGACACGCAGTGGGCGGGCTGGAGTCTTCTGGAGTTGCCCCCAGACCTGCATCAAGAAGCCGCCCATCTCATCGATCTATTGAACGACATAGCTCCTGTGCGAATAAACAGGAAGGAAAGGCAAGGATTGGGAGACCAATCGATTGGTTACACAGTCACCCAAGGATATGCCTGCTTGAACGCAGTACCAAATGCACCCATCGATCCGCCCCCTTGGAAAGCAGTATGGGGAAATCCCACGCTGCCAAAAATCGACATATTTTGCTGGACATTATGCCACAAGAAAATTTTAGCTCAAGATAAACTTCAGAGCCGAGGTTTCTACAGACCATCCAGGTGCTCGTTGTGCCAGGATGCTGAGGAAAGAGCCACGCATCTCATCCTGATCTGCAAATTCTCAATTCAAGTCTAGAGAGAATTGATGGAGTATTGGAACTCCAAATCCAAACTCCCAGCGACCATATTAAATCTGTTTGGCACCTGGAAATCACGCTACCCCGGACCTCCACCCAAAAACAAAGGGATCAAAGCGGCCTGGGCATCACTGCTAAAAATATGATGTTGGCAGCTATGGCTCGAGCGCAATAGCAGAGTCTTCAGAAATATTCATCACAATGCCAAGACAGTGGCGGCCAAGGTAAAGGCCCAATTAAAAGAATGTTGGGCAGATCACAAAGATAACTCCAATCTCAACCATCAAACTAGATCTAGCAAATTCCTTTGACCGAGTTAATCATAGTTTCCTCTTGAATGTGTTGAAAAATTTGGTTTTAGGGCGCGATTCATCAATTGGATCCGGGCTTGCATCTCGGAACCATGGATCGCCCCTTTAGTTAATGGTAGATCTGCAGGCTTCTTCAAGGCTACAAGAGGGTTAAGATAGGGTTGCCCCATGTCTCCCCTGCTTTTTGTAATCCAAGCGTCAGTTCTCAGCTTTCATCTAAACAATCAAATGCAAGAGCAGGAGATATCAGGGATATCCATAGCAAGGGGGGTCCAAAACATAAATCATGTTCTATTCGCAGATGATACTCTGCTGCTTGGGACAGCCTCGATCCACTCGGCCAGAAAATTTAAGGAGACACTCGATGAGTATTGCATGGAATCTCGTAGTAGCCTCAACAAGAGCAAGTGTCATACTTACTGCTGGAATACTCTGCCCTCCTTGATCAATTCCATCTCTAGATGCCTAGGATTCACAGCTTCCTCAGAATGCTCATCGTTCAAGTATCTTGGGCTGCCCATCTTCCTCAAAAGATCCTACAGTAGAGACTGGATGCCGCAGGTAGAAAAATTCAAAAGTAAGCTCCAGGCTTGGGGAGCTAATTGGTTAAACATGGCACGTAAGACAATCCTCATTAATGCTGTCCTTAGCAGCCTCCCATTATTCCAGTTCTTTGTGATTCTGGCGCCTAAGGGCATAATCCAGAAAATGGAGCAATATATCAGACATTTCTTTTGGAAAGGGGGTAAACACAATGAGAGAAGATTCCAACTTATCAAATGGGAGACTGTTCTCAAACCAATGATGGAGGGAGGGCTCAATTTCAAAAATCTCTTGCACCAGAACATAGCAATGGGAGCTAAACTTATATGGAGATTAATTGCGCCTAAGCTAGGCTGGGCACAGACAGTTCTCTGGCGAAAATACTTCAAAGGCGCAAGGCTGAGATGCTTAGACGCGCCCCTGCCTCAAGAAAACACGTCATTTGGCAAACTCTGTTCCAAAGTTGTCCCGTTGATTCAGTCAAAATCCTACTGGATCCCCGGTAATGGCAGAAAAATAAAATTATGGACGGATCGAGTTATGGACAAAGAACGTATTGGAGAAAGCCCAAAGGTGAAGGCGCTGACGGACTGGATGGTGGCTGCAAGGAAAACTAAACTATGGGATATCTCCATTTGGGATGACACGCAGTGGGCGGGCTGGAGTCTTCTGGAGTTGCCCCCAGACCTGCATCAAGAAGCCGCCCATCTCATTGATCTATTGAACGGCATAGCTCCTGTGCGAATAAACAGGAAGGAAAGGCAAGGATTGGGAGACCAGTCGATTGGTTACATAGTCACCCAAGGATATGCCTGCTTGAACGCAGTACCAAATGCGCCCATCGATCCGCCCCCTTGGAAAGCAGTATGGGGAAATCCCACGGTGCCAAAAATCGACATATTTTGCTGGACATTATGCCACAAGAAAATTTTAACTGAAGATAAACTTCAGAGCCGAGGTTTCTGTGGACCATCCAGGTGCTCGTTGTGCCAGGATGCTGAGGAAAGCGCCACGCATCTCATCCTGATCTGCAAATTCTCAATTCAAGTCTGGAGAGAATTGATGGAGTATTGGAACTCCAAATTCAAACTCCCAGCGACCATATTAAATCTGTTTGGCACCTGGAAATCACGCTACCCCGGACCTCCACCCAAAAACAAAGGGATCAAAGCGGCCTAGGCATCACTGCTAAAAATATGCTGTTGGCAGCTATGGCTCGAGCGCAATAGCAGAGTCTTCAGAAATATTCATCACAATGCCAAGACAGTGGCGGCCAAGGTAAAGGCCCAATTAAAAGAATGTTGGGGAGATCACAAAGATAACTCCAATCTCAACCAGTTAGACAGAGATTGGGGGTCCTCCTTGAACCTGAATTTTCAGCAAAACGTCAGAAGCATTGCTCCTCCTGAGGAATGGAAAATAAGGGAAACAAGCAGAGAGGACTTCCAAAACTGGATTCACAATCAAATGATGCACTCTCTCTTCTTTGACGGGGCTGCAAAAGGTAACCTGAGCAACGCTGGTGTAGGGGGAGTAATCAAAAGTATAGTTGGTGCAGAGATCCTACATTTTGCGTGGGGATTAGGAATCAACTCCAGCATCCAAGCGGAAGCATTTGCTCTATTTCAAGGACTCAAACAACTTCAGAATCTGGAAATCAAGGAAGCCAATATACTAGGGGATTCTGAAGTGATCATCAATCTTATGGTGACTCGCTCTATACCACGAGACTTAAGATTAGCAAGACTGATCCAAAGAATCAGAGGAATGGCAAAGATGTTTCAAAACCTGAAATTTTATCATGTACTAAGAGACAACAATAAAGAGGCAGATCTTGAAGCCAACAAAGTTGCTCAGCTATCGGTCGGGACATTGAATAGAGACGGGGAAGAAAAATGGGTTCCAATCCCTTAAAGCATTTCAGAAGATGTTTTTTTGCTTAATTCTAAAGTTGTTTGTATGTATATTTAAATTGGGCCAAATAGGAAATAAAAGCACAATTGTTGATTCCAAATGGAAGCGGGCAGCAAGGCTAAAAGAATTTCAGAAAGAAGAATCCAACTAGATAGCGCCCACATCTATTGTACTCAGAAGATTGGTATTTAGACCAACTCATTAATACAACTCATAACCGTACTTGTGAAAAAAAACATACTAATTAACTTATAAAATAAATGTAATTGTCAACATCATAATTCTATACTCAATCTTCATCACATGCATAATATAATGTTACGTCAAAAATTCATCATAAACCTAATAAATGTGTTGTGTGTAAACATCTCACATTGTGAATCAATATGTGTAATGTTTGTGGGTATGTGTATGTTTGTGTGTACCCTTTTATTGTTGTGTGCATGTTTCCATGTGAGTGATTATGCCTCATTGGCAATGGATTGTGTGGGTGCGAGTCAGTGGTTAGTGCCATGCCAATTATGGACACTTTTTGGGGTCATATAATCTCTCACTTTCAAGTGGTTGACCCTGTTAGTAGAGGTTTTTCATCTCCAAACCAAGAGAAGCTTTCTATACAATACCTTTTAATTTATTTAAAACATAACACTAACTTCAAAACATTAAAATAGTTTTTAAATACTATTTAAAATAATGTTTTTATTATTTTAAAAACATTTAAATATACCAACTTACCCATATATATATATATATTATATATAATCTATATATAATAAATATAATATATAGAGAGAGAGAAATTAAAACATTATAAATAAATATAATAGTGTGTATATAATAAATATAATATATTTTTTGAGAGGTGCTCTCTAACTTAGTATGACAAACAAATTATAATAACAAAAATAAATAAATAAACAGATTAATGTAATGTAAGTATTTTAACCTAGTCAAAATAAAATAAAAAATCAAAATAAAAATATACGTATATAAATAAAAATAAAAATAAAAATGGCCCATGATATTAATTCTAAACATACCTTATTTGAAGAGTGAAATTAAATTAGCCTAGATCCATTTTAATTCTGAAACTAAGAACCATGGACAAAGAATAAATCTCTTTTCAATTTAAAAGAATTTTTCATCCAAAAAGATTAAAACATTTTTTATGTTTAGATGTGTTAAAATGAAATCTAAGCTAGTTATATTAATTTCCAACTTTTTCATTTTATCATACATTTTACTATTTTAAAATAAATTAATATATATATTTTTAATAATATATTATTATATTTATAGAACACTTTTAATTATTAAAAATATAATAATAATACATATAATAAATAAAAATATATATAATATTTATATAATTCAAATTTCAAATATAATTAAACCAATATTTAAAAATTATATCATTAAACATTAAAAAAAACTATCATTTCAAAAGCTATATAAGGAAAATTTTAAATAATATTAATTATATACTATTTTATGTAAAGCATATTACTATCCAACATAACTTTAACCTTAAAACATATCCAACATAAAGTTATGTTGGATAATAATATGCTTTAAATAAAATAGTATATTATTATTATTATTATTTAGATAGTTTTGAAATGATATTTTTTTTAATATTTAATGATATAATTTTTAAATATTGGTTTAATTATATTTGAAATTTCTTTTTTTTTTTTATTAGAGAGGAATCGGCAACTTGGACAACCTCGCAACTCGCGTGACACGGGGTCGATTCTGGCTGCCACCATTATCACCTCTCGTGTAACGCCCTAGCAAACCGGGCAAACGTGCACGACGGTGAACGGGCGCTCCGCACGACGGACGGGCGCCTCGTACACGACAGACGAAATTTTCACCCGACGAACTAGGCATGGTAACCGCAGCGGGCAAGCTCGCCGAGTCGGGCAATGACCGGGCGGAGGACAGACTACAGTTCGGACAAACGTTGGTTGCGGGTCGAAGTCAGGCGCGGGTAGTGCAGGGCACACCCGCCCTCCCAAATGCCGGAACAACAGATATGACAATGGTGGGCCGTCGGTCGGGCGTAAGGCACCCACCCGCCCAACCGCAAAGAGAGAATCGGGTTTACGCAATGGACCAACGCGGGAGATACAGCAGGTATACCCGCCGAGTCAGGTAAAGGCCGGGTAGAGACCGAGTGAGGGGTCGATGGTAAACGGACGGGTGTGCGGTAGTGCGGCATTGGTGAACAGGGATGACAGGCGCGGTAGTGCAGAGGCATACCGCCCCGCCTGAACGCCGGACAGCGCGTGTACACAAGTCGTGCCCAACAAAACGGGTTGGCGGTTGGACAGGCATACCCGCCCGCCTGAACGCCGGGTAGTGCGTGTAGAGGTCGCGGGCCGAGCGACGAGCGCTCGCCCGACGACACAACGAATCGACATCGGCAGCGAAGTGGTGGTCTGTCGTGCGGACGTGCACGGGCAAACACCTGCGGTTGACAACAGTTCGGCGGTGGGTCGTGTCGAGACGCCGCCTGCTCGAAGGACAAAACGACATGCATAATTGAGCGGGGGTCCGTCGTGCAGGAGCGCACGGGAAAACGCCCTCCAACAAAGTGTTATGGGTGCGAGGATGGTGGGCTGTGTATGGACGCCCACCCGCCCGACAGCACGAGATGACACATACAGCAGTGCGGTGGCAGACCGCCGTGCATGGTGCGCACGGGCGGGCGCCCTCCGCTTATGAAAGAGACAGCGAATGATGGATGGCGGACAAACGATGAAGGTAGCGATGAGCGAACGATGAAGAGTGTGACGAAGAGGACAACACCTACATGGGCTAAGTGTTGGACCATGGCTTATACGCATTACCGAGGATCAACAAGCCGACGCATGAAAATAAACGCTTGGGGTGTTGAGTGGGAAACTCGGGGGTCGGCCTTAAGGCTGGGCACCCCTCCCAAAACCCACGAAGAATGGGTATAAGTATGATGAGCTTTGAGCTCATTCGAACCATGAAGCATTCGGTCTTCAAAGAGGAGCTCGCATATAATCAAAAGGGCACAGATCATTAGATTAATGCGCATGTCTTATGCGCATAAGAATCAAAGGGAATAGGCATAGTTGGTTGAATGAGATTTGGTAAAGGTCGAAGACGAGTAGGCGGTGGACAGATTTATGCCGGGTTGAGACGGAGGTCTTGCACATTGGTTGAGCGCCCTCCGTGGGGAATCTAGCATACGGTAAAAAGGCTGTCTACGCCTTCGTTGTAATTAAGTGTGGCCTCGGGTTACGCCAAGCACACTTGCCTTGTATTATATTATTGAAGAAAATTGAAATAATATATGTGGGCAGACTTTACCGGGAGTTTCCCCTCCCATTCTATACGGTTATTTGCAATTGTTGTTCGATTTAATTGCACATGAAATGTTAAGAATGGTTTATGATGAATTATGAAGATTAATGCTTTTCTATGGTTATAAGTTAACGGTTAAAGCATGTTTATATCGGTTGAGGCATAGTCCATATGCATATTTATTGAGTAAATAGTATGCACGGTGGTGCCGCACCCGCCCAATAAGAAAAAAAAGATTGGGGGTGTGACAGGTGGTATCAGAGCAGGTTTGCTCGTGAAAACGGAAACAAGGTTCTTGCAGGTGATTTGGTGCAAACAGTGAATGGTTGACACTAGGTCACAGAAAAGTAAGAAGATGGCGTCCAACTCTCAAGCTGGGTCCAGTCATGTGATGAAGGACATGGTGAGGGATGCTACTCTTGAGTACATGGAAAAGGTACTTGTGAGGATGGAGTCTTTGCAGAATTCTTGGAACCAAGAGGTGGACTCACTTACTAAGGAGCGAGAGGCCATCTGCAAAGTCAAGGAAGAGCTCGAAGGACTCCGCACACAGCATGATGAACTCAAAACGCAGTACGAGTACACTGATTTCTTGTGTACACAACTTGAAGGAAGGGTCAAAGAGGTCGAAGAATCAAGGGATGAGGGTCTTGCAGAGATCATGAACTTGAAAGGGGCTCTTGACAAAACAAGTAAAGCTCTTGAAGAAGCCAAAGTTGAGATTGCCGTATTGAAGAGGGCCGTGAGACACAACTCAGGTATAGGGGTGCCTCATGTAAAGATCAAAGAGCCGGAATCTTATGATGGCACAAGGAGCGCAAAAACTCTTGGCAACTTCCTATGGAAAGATTGGGTCTACCAGATGGGGAGGCACAAGTCAAGGTGGTCGCTCAATTCCTTACAAATGATGCCAAGATGTGGTGGCAAAGGAGGGTGGATCAGATGATTAATGGCAATGCTGATGACATCACCTCATGAGAAGACATGAAAAAAGCCTTGCAGACCCATTTTAGTCCTTAAGACGAAACATGGGAGGCAAGGACGAAAATTAAGTTCATCAAACAAACCGGAAGCTTACAAGCGTATCAGCGAGAGTTCTCAAGCGCAGCCCTGGAACTTCCCGACATGGCAGAAAGGGATAAAGTCTTTAAATTTATTATTGGGTTGAAGCCTTGTGCCCGTAATGAGGTGAAGAGACAGAAACTAAGGACGCTTAAAGAGGCCTTCGCTGTGGTCGACAGATTAGTGGACCACTATGATGAGACTTCTAATGAGAAAAAGAAGTCTGATAAAACAAAAGAAAAGAAAAAGGATGATGCTTCGGAGCCGTATGATAATCCGAAGGAGAAGAAGCCTTTGAAATTTTGGTTATGTGCAGGACCACATGTGGTTAAGAATTGCCCATCTAAACCAAAGGCGGCCACTGCTGCACAATCCGATGAGGATGATAATGCTTCTGTAGGAATGATGCAGATACTGGGTGCTTCTTCTACTACGGAGGTGAATTCTAGGAGGGATCCGGAAAGGAACAGATTGGAGTATGTTCAGATGAAGGTGGGTGAGGCCGAGGTGATCACTATGGTTGATAGCGGGGCATCACACAACTTCATGAGTGAAGATACCGCAAGGAGACTTGGGCTGAAATTTGTACCGGTGTAGGCACATATGAAGACAGTGAACTCTCCTCCTATGGCAATCCTTGGCATAGCTGAAAAGGTGGACACCACACTTGGTGAGTGGACCGGCAAAGTGGACTTCACCATAGTTCGGATTGATGATTATGAGGCCGTATTGGGGATGGAATTCATGAAGCAATTTGAGGCTATGGTTGTACCACATCTAAGGAAGTTCTTCATTTATGATGGAAGGGAGGATGTGCCCATTGGTGTCCCAACCATTGGTGTGACAAAACCTGATCGTAAATTAAGAGGTATGCAGATGGAAGACAAGACAAACAAGCGGTTGTCTACTGTTGAGGCAAAGCTTGCAGAGCAATCACTAGTCATCCGGTCACTATCAGATATCATCTTGGATTTATCAAGAAGGCTAGAGCTAGTGGAAGACGATGATGATGAGAACGAGGCATATGTGAGGCCGAACATCTAGAAGGAAGATCGGGAGGCATATCTACGACGGATGGAGGTTGAAGATCCTGATAGATGGATCGAGCTGATTAGTAGGGGAGAGCCTCCCGGCTCATCCCCCTCCACATCTTCTTAGAGGACATAGAAGATGGGGCTCACTGTTGGCTGCTCAAAGCAGTGAACCCTCAACATGGTTGGGCAGGTTGATGATCCAGACATGCGGCAGAAATATGGGGTTCCCATGGACTTGAGCATGGGATCGTAGGACGAGTGTTGACACATGACCGGGATGTGTAGCACTTGGAACTGATGACCTGATGGAGACATTGCTTTATGGGGGTCTACATTATGGATGATGACGGTCTTGGTAGAAGGTTGCTAGGATGGTGTCTTGTCGGGATGACAATGTTTTCAAGTGGGGGAGAATGTAACGCCCTAGCAAATCGGGCAGACGTGCACGACGGTGAACGGGCACTCCGCACGACGGGCAGGTGCCTCGTGCACAACGGACGGCATTTTCACCCGACGAACTAGGCATGGTAACCGCAGCGAGCAAGCTCGCCGAGTCGGGCAAGGACCGGGCGGAGGATAGACTACAGTTCGGACAAACGTTGGTTGCAGGTTGAAGTCAGGCGCGGGTCGTGCAGGGCACACCCGCTCGCCCAAACGCTGGAACAACAGATATGACAATGGTGGGCCGTGGGTCGGGCATAAGGCACCCACCCGCCCAATAGCAAAGAGAGAATCGGGTTTACGCAACGGACCAACACTGGAGATACAGTAGGTATACCCGCCGAGTCGGGTAAAGGCCGGGTAGAGACCGAGTGAGGGGTCGATGGTAAATGGACGGGTGCGCGATAGCGCGACATTGGTGAACAAGGATGACACGCGCGGTAGTGCAGAGGCATACCGCCCCGCCTGAACGCCGGACAACGCGTGTACACAAGTCGTGCCCAGCAAAACGGGTTGGCGGTTGGACAGGCATACCCGCCCGCCTTAACGCCGGGTAGTGCTTGTAGAGGTCGCGGGCCGAGCGAGGAGCGCTCACCCGACAACACAATGAATAGACATCGGTAGCGAAGTGGTGGTCTGTCGTGCGGATGTGCATGGGCAGACACCCGCGGTTGACAACAGTTCGGAGGTGGGTAGTGTGGAGACGTCGCCCGCCCGAAGGACAAAACGACATGCATAATTGAGCGGGGGTCCGTCGTGCAGGACCGCACGGGCAAACGCCCTCCAACAAAGTGTTATGGGTGCGAGGATGGTGGGCTGTGTATGGACGTCCACCCGCCCGACAACAAGAGATGACACATACAGCAGTGCGGTGGCAGACCGCCATGCGGGTGCGCACGGGTGGGCGCCCTCCGCTTATGAAAGAGACAACGAACGATGGATGGCGGACAAACGATGAAGGCAGCAATGAGCGAACGATGAAGAGTGCGACGAAGAGGACAACACCTACGTGGGCTAAGTGTTGGACCATGGCTTATACGCATTGCCGAGGATCAACAAGCTGACGCATGAAAATAAACGCTTGGGGCGTTGAGTGGGAAACTCGGGGGTCGGCCTTAAGGCTGGGCGCCCCTCCCAAAACCCATGAAGAATGGGTATAAGTATGATGAGCTTTGAGCTCATTCGAACCATCAAGCATTCGGTCTTCAAAGAGGAGCTCGCATATAATCAAAAGGGCGCAGATCTTTGGATTAATGCGCATGTCTTATGCGCATAAGAATCAAAGGGAATAGGTGCAGTTGGTTGAACGAGATCTGGTAAAGGCCGAAGACGAGTAGGCGGTGGACAGATTTATGTCAGGTTGAGACGGAGGTCTTGCGCATTGGTTGAGCATCCTCCGTGGGGAAATCTAGCATACGGTAAAAAGGTTGTCTACGCCTTCATTGTAATTAAGTGTGGCCTCGGGTTACGCCAGGCACACTTGCCTTGTATTATATTATTGAAGAAAATTGAAATAATATATGTGGGCAGACTTTACCGGGAGTTGCCCCTCCCATTCTATACGGTTATTTGCAATTGTTGTTCGGTTTAATTGCACATGAAATGTTAAGAATGGTTTTTGATGAATTATGAAGATTAATGCTTTTCTATGGTTATAAGTTAATGGTTAAAGCATGTTTATATCAGTTGAGGCGTAGTCCATATGCATAGTTATTGAGTAAATAGTATGCACAGTGGTGCCGCACCCACCCAATAAGAAAAAAAAGATTGGGGGCGTGACACCTGGGCTCTGCGCGTGCCCGCTATAACGTGTCACCAAGGTAAGTCCGAGGGATTTGAACTTGTGACCTCAAATACAGTGTCTGCTTTACAGATGAACTACACATCCATGTGATTACCAACTCGCCTACCCCCGTGGGGCTAAACAACTTAATTATATTTGAAATTTCAATTATATAAATATTATATATATTTTTATTTTATTATATGTTATTATTATTATATTTTAATAATTAAAAGTGTTCTATAAACATAATAATATATTATTAAAAAATTATATTAATTGATTTTATAATTGTAAAATGTATGATAAAATTAAAAAGTTGGATATTAATATAACTAGTCTAGATTTCATTTTAACACATTTAAATATCAAAAATATTTTAACACATCTAAATATCAAAAATATTTTAACACATCTAAATATCAAAAATGTTTTAATCTCTTTAGATGAAAACACTTTTTAGAGTGAAAAGAGATTTATTCTTTGTCCACGCTTCTTAGTTCGAGAGTTAAAATAGATCTAGGCTAATTTAATTTCACCCTTTAAATAGGGTATGTTCAGAATGAATACCATGGGTCATTTTTATTTTTATAGGTTTATTTTTATTACGTTTTTTTTTCTAAATAAAACTACTCTATTCACATTAAAGGGGTACAATTACATCATGACCGAAGTCTAAAGCAACTGCCGAGAAGGAGAGGCAGATAGAAACAGAAAAAATTCCCAAGACAAAGAATTTAGACGAGACCCTATAATCCAATCCCACACAGGGGAACCAGTGATGATCTTCTGGACATTACAGAGCTTACAAAGATTCCAAAAAACTTACATTTTGAACCCTAGCTTATTAGCATTAACAAAAGTTATCAGCAGTAACAAAAAGTTGCCCTCTATTATGGGCCGCATGACCTGAAACAAAGTAGCAGAGAAAGAACTAAGCATCTAGAGGCTCTTCTACGATTCTGCACCAGCTGAAGTCAGGCGGATCCCGTGCACGAGGAGCATCATTCTCAAATGGACCCGGGGCCGCTGGCTCCATCACCATGTTAACAACATTGCTCGCTGGAACCTCTGCCGCCTGCAAAGAGCATGGATTCGACACAGAGACCGAACCAGAAAGAGCACCGAAACATGAGAAGTAATATTGGGACGGTTCAGGGAGCAATTGAAAGTGAAAGTCACAGAGCCGAAAGAGGGAGAGGACGAGGAGTCTGGAGGACGGGTCTCAGGGTAATGGCTGGGTAGATGAAGACGCCCTCTCCCACTGCGAGTGCGAGGGTAATGGCTAGATGTGAAATCGCTGGAGAGGGAGGGAGAATTGGAGGTCGGGCTCGAGGGCGCCCGCCGAGGGGTGCCTCTGCGGCATCTCATCCTATGGCATAGACGAGGCACAACGAAAGCAGCAGGGACGCTGTTGGAACAAGACCGAGCAACCACAAAAGTAGAAGACGGGCAAATCAAACTTTCAACCAAATGAGAGCCCGAAGCCTTAGAGAAAATCCAGGGAACTGACGGAGGCAGCTTTGCAGGTCTATCAAAGCAAAAACCCAGCTTAGTCTCCCCTGTCAATCTGTTAGAGCCAGCATCCACCAGGCCGTAACCCGACCAAAAAAACATTAGAGGCTCCAGAGCGATCCCATGGCGGAGGCTAGATTTAATACCCTCAGTCCTGCCTCAAATTGCACCTGCCATTACTATGGCATTCAAGAGAGACGAGGTCCAGAACAGTTCAGAGCGTGTGGAGGTGAAAACCATATCGAAGGACAGGCTAGTAGTATCAAAGTCGCCTGCAGTGAAGCCGTTAAACGCTGCGATACCCAAATGCCGAGGATCATCCGTCGATTAGCTTAATCTTCGATGTACAGGGTGGGCAGGTGGCGTCCCTTCTCGCCCCATCCGTGTCCCGTCACATTAATCATCTGGAGAGTCACCTGCATCCGGGGTATTTTTCCTATGTTATTTGTATTTGGACTTTTGTTTTTAGGTTTATTTTTTATTTTATTTTTTTTAATTTTAATTAATTTTTGACTTAGATAAAAATTCTATAATACATTAATATTTTATTTAGGTTATTTATTTTTATTATTATACTTCTATCATATCTAATTAGGGATCTCCTCTCAAAACAAATATATTTATTATAATAACAATTTATAGATTTATTTAATAAATTTGTTATATATATATTATATATATATATATTATTTAATAGTATATATAATAATTATTTATTTATTATGGTAAGTTGGTATATTTAAATGTTTTTAAAATAATAAAAACATTATTTGAATATTATTAAAGGACTATTTTAATGTTTTGAAGTTAATGTTATGTTTTAAATAAATTAAAAGGTATTATATAGAAAGCTCTTTTTGGCTTGGAGATGAAAAATATCTACTAATGGGGTCATCCACGTGAAGGTGAGAGCTTATATGACCCCAAAAACTATCCATCATTGGCATGGGACTAACCACTGACGCGCAACCACACAATCCATTGTCAATGGGGCAGAATCACTCACATGCACACAACAATAATAGGGTGCACACAAACATACACATACCCACAAACATTACACATATTGACCTACAATGTGACATGTTCACACACAACACATTTATTAGGTTTATTATGAATGTTTAAATTAACATTATATTATGCACATGATGAAGATTGAGTATAGATATTATGATGTTGACAATTACATTTATTTCATAAGTTAATTAGTATGTTATGAAATTGAAAAGTATTTTTTTTTACTATTTTTAAAAACAATTATTATCATTAATAAAATTTTAGAATTAATGTTTTTTTTTACATATTATTAAATTTTGGTATTATGAAAAAGAAAATTATAAAATTAATGAATTTTTAAATAAAATTAATAAAATTTATTTATTGTATTGATTTTAATATTAAATAATTAATTGATGTGTTATTACAAATTGATGATATTATAAATCTCATGTTATTGTTTCTTCTTTTTTGGGATTTGAATCTTGGTCTCATGGTTTCCATAATATTTTATAACACAATAATCACTAATTGGGTTGTACTCAGAAGGATGATATTATGTACTCTCTTTTTTTTTGAATAAGTCTACTCCTATTATTGATACATTTTTTTTTTACAACGAGGAGGTAGCCTCAAGAGGTCTAGCCTAGAAAATGGTTTACTCACATGGCCGATTTGAAAGATAACCCACAGAAACTAGCGATAGACTGACTAGAACTAAAACTATTACCGGAGCCTTTAAACCGAAACCTCCATGACAAAACACAGACTAACTGGAGTTCCAAAACTGCTTAACATAGGTGATACTATTGACTTGAACTGTTAACATGGACAAAAGACAATTGAACATAGACAGAAAACAACTGAGCATTTCCCCTTGAACAGACATGATAACTACAAAAGAGAATGACAACCTGATCAAGCATCATGAGCCGTGGGAGGCAATTCTTCCACAGTCTGACAACCGAAACTGGAGAGGTCATCATCATCAGAGGGAAGGCCCTCTTCTTTTGGTGGACCCCCTTCAGCTGGAAGATTTGAACACGCCAGAGCAGGCTTAACCTGGAAAGCAGAGCTCTTTGGAACATCAACCTTCTGGCACAGATTCTGAGAGGTGCTTGGCAAATCTTCCACCCTCGGCTTCGATGAAGCATTTGGAGTTGCCAAACCCATGCTTGTTGCGCCCTCACTTAGCTGCATTAGGGTGGTAGTGGTAGACCGAAGATTGATGGTGCATAGGAATCACGTACAGTGGAAGATGTTGGACAATGTCCCTCGGATTTATGCAACACTGGATAGCAAGAAGGAAGATTACTATGCATATATTATTGAGATGGATGGTAATTTTTGTGAAAGTTGTTTCTATTTTGATTGACCTTGGATCTAACTATAATTATGTTAACCCTGAATTGGTGTATAAGTGTGGTTTGACTAAAGAAATGCATGTAGAATCTAGGTTAGTGCAGCTGGCTACAGGTACAAAGAAGAGATTTCATCATTGGATAAGAGCCTGCACATTTGAATTGAATGCTATGCCTACCTTAGCACATTTAAATGTATTGTCCTTGGATCATATAGTATGCTTTTGGGTATGGACTAGTTGTATCTTCATAGGACTAAGGTGGATTGTTATGACAAAGCTATTGAATGCTTGGATGAAAATAGAGAACAGAGAACCTTACACGATAAGAAGAAGGAAACATCAATTAGGATGGTGATAGATATGCAGGTAAATCATAGTCACAAGAAGGGGTGTGTGTTATTCGCAGTGCATATTTCTAGTGATTAAGGTAATTAAGTTGAGGATGCAAATGTCTTGAGTAGGTACCTGGTTTTATAGTAGTTTCAGGATATGTTTCTGGCATAGATTTTAAATTTGTTGCCTTATAGGGAAGTTAAGTTTGCTATTGAGTTAGTACAAGGGTAGCACCAACATCAAAGGCACCTTACAAGATGAGCACACCAAAGATAGTAGAGATGAAGTTGCAATTAAAGGAAATACTTGAAAAGGGATACATCAGGCCAAGTGTATCACCTTGGGGTGCACTAATGTTGTTTGTGAAGAAGAAGGATGGTACTCTTAGGCTATGCATTGATTATAGGAAGTTGAAAAAGGTTGCGATTAAGAACTAGTGTATGTTGCCAAGTATTGATGAATTCTTTGATTAGTTGAAAGGAGCAACAATATTCTCGAAGATTAATCTGAGATCTTGATAATTTAGTACGCATCAAGTAAGAGGACATTTACAAGACAACTTTCTGGATGAAGTATGGGCATTATGAGTTTATTGTATTTCCATTTGGTTTGACTAATGCTCCAACTACTTTCATGTGATTGATAAATAGTGTGTTGCATCCTTATCTAGACAAGTTTGTTGTTGTATTAATTGATGACATAATTGTATATTCTAAGAATGAAGAAGAGCATGCCGAACACTTAGCATCGGTATTGATATTATTGAGAGAGCATCAGTTAAATGCTAAGCTCAATAAGTGCATTTTATTTTAGATAGAGGTACATTACTTTTGAAATGTTGTTTCCAAGGAGGGTATAACAGTGGATTCAGAAAAGATAAGGGCTATCATGGAATGGGAACTCCTAGAAATGTGGATGAGGTAAGATCATTAATGGGACTAACAGGTTACTATAGGAGGTTCATCAGGAATTTATCTCAGATTTCATATCCTATCACATCATTATAGAGGAAAAGTAGGAAGTTTCAATGTACAAAAGAATGTGTAGCAAGTTTTGAACAATTGAAGCAGTTGTTGTTGAATGCTCCAGTGTTAAAGATTTCAGATCCAGATAAAGAGTTTGTAGTGTGCATGGATTTTTGCAAGAGGGGGTTTATTGGAGTCCTTATGCAAGAAGGATAGGTGGTATGCTATGAATCAAGGAAATTGAATGAGCATGAGAAGAATTATCTGACACATGATCTTGAGTTGGCAACGATCATTCATGCATTGAAGATGTGGAGGCATTATCTTCTTGGTAGGAGGTTTTTATTTATGAGTGATCACAGTGGGTTGAGGTACCTATTTTACCAATCGAATGATGATGCAACTAATATGATAAGGTATCAAATATTCTTAGTGTTTCTCAGATAAGTATGAGACCCCTATGCTCAGATATGTTGTTATCACCTATAGATTGCATATTCATGACTTGTTTGACGAAATTCCTATCATGTCTAGTATGGGTACAGTCAAGTGTTTGTTCAAATATTTATATTTGTATCAATGTCTCAATGTTTTTTTTCATGCTCAAAGGTTTCATGGAGTTTTGGGAAGTGGCCCGAGTCCTATCCTAGAAAAGGAGCCATAGAATCCAGGGTTGAAAGCTCAGAACTAGCTAAAAAGGACCCCAATCGCTTGCATGCCTATGTTGTGAGAGCGATTAGAGGGCCCCAGTTGCACGCATGCCCATTTCATGTGAGCGACTGAGGCTCTAGAGCAGTGAAGTGACAAGTTGTATTAGGGGTTAATCTCTTAGAAGGGTTGGTTGTCTGCTATAGCTTTCGTGACATGTGAAAAAGGTCAGATTGATTGTGTTTGGTTGGTTCCACTTCCTTAACTGTACATGGGGAGTTGAATCATATTGTAGTAGTTTCTCATCACATGTTTACCCTAATAGACTGGTTAAATTGAATAAATGTGGGAGGAGGCTGTTACAGAATCAAAGTCCTTTTTGTATGGAGTTCATTAACATAACACTCATTCACTATCAATCCAAAGCCCCATGGCAAACAAAGGAACACGTTTTTTTTTAAGAAACGGTTAAGGGTTTTGCATTAATAATACTAGATTATGAGCTAGAAGCCTTATAATATCTTTTTGTTATGCGATAATGTAAATATTCACCAGACCATACAAAATTAGTGCCATCTCTAGGATTTCATCTCTTCCCATACAATTCCCAACCATACAATTCCCTAGAGTTGTAACTCGAGTGCTGAGTGCAATAACTTCCTCATGGAATTCATTCAAAGAAATTTCTAGACTACTCAAAAGTTAGAGGAAATTAGATTCTAATAATAATTGTGAAGACTAGCATTGTCTCTCATCCATGTCATCCTGTTGTTTCTTAGAAACTTTGGCAACACCTCAACCAAATCAAAAAAATTAAGAAACAAAGAACCAACATCAAGGCTTTCTGGAAGACAATGAGATTATTCCATTTAAGGAAAGGACCACTGAACCCGACTTGCAAAAGAACTAACAAGCTTAACCCACACCCCAAGAATAGCAAGGTAAGGCTTCCAAAGAATTTTCTAGAGTTCCACATAATCTATTATATAATTGAGACTAAAACACTACCATAAGCCATATAGAGGAAAATTTTCATATCCAACCCAAAATCCTCTGGAGGATGATGAATAGATTGATGATTGAAAGTGCAGGGTGATGAAATTAACTCCAACCCACTTCTAAGAGAAAGAAACTCCATATCCATATTGAATTCAAGTCGCTCCCACCAAATAAGAATTAAATTCTTATGCCTCATTTTGCAGATGATAAGAAATATTTCGAGACACATAATAAGGTGGAGGGGACACCTAGAGGAAAATTTTCAAGTCCGACATCAGAAATTAATAAATAGCTAGATCCCAATACCACTTATCCTTTTATCAAGAGCCATAGACCATTTAGAGTAGGAGGAAAATGTCTCATCTTTGCTTCCAACAAATTTTCGTATGTGTCAAAATTTGAATGAAAGTGAATACGCCTTGGGACTCTCGTCATGACTTTGGTATATAGATGATTTTAAATTTTTGTTGATCCAAATATAATATTCCTTGGCCCAAATAGAGCC
>APFE031474621.1:24220-99122 GCA_000404065.3 Pinus taeda
TAAAAGATTCTCAATTTAATTTGATTATTGTGTTAGAGAATTATTTTTTATTATTCCATTAAAGGTGAACATTTTAGCCAACAACATCCATGGTTACCTTTGATTTTAAGAAAAATATTTTCTTGAGGGGAGGGCAATGTTATGTATAAAAATAAATATTCATTAATTAAGAGTACTTAGGAAGAAGGCGATAAAAATATCATGACGGATCATGTAAAAGGAGCCAAGGCTATTCTTAACTCAACTTCTTCATTGCAACATCATTATTTAGTTCCTTTCTTTTTATATGTGTGTGTGTGCTTTCATTTATTTCTAGAATATATAGAGAAGATACAATCCAAAGGAGAGAGAAGTTGGTTAAACAAGATCACAACATGAGATAGGATTATTTAGTACACACTACAAGTGAGGTTGGAAAAAGGAGTCATCACCAAGATGAAAGACATAAACATTTGCATTAGATAACCAATAATTCCCTATTATCATTTATTTTCCATATGAACATAGTAAATTTTATAGCTTGGTAAATTTACAATTGTTTTCAAGAAACCCATTCTACCAACCTGTTATCCATATCATGATTCCTTCTTACAGTGAGATGGTTTTGGTAATATATCTAAGAATATAGACCATGAATGGATTACTGTGTTGCATAATTTGTTAGAACACAAGTTGAGATTTTGTGGCACAATTCAAAAATTCCCAAAATGGATGGAGAAAATCCCCAATCAAACCCACCTAAACATAAAATTGATGTTACCATCAAAGGAGGGTAGCTAGTTCATGAGTGATGTTTAATTCTCTTTGAATCACCAACCAACAAAATATCATGAACAACCTTGTCCCTCATGTCACTCTAACACTCTCACAGCTTACACTATCATCTATGGTTTGTCTTGTGGACTTCAAATAGAAACTATTATTTCTTAACAGTATAAATGAATTCTTGGAATTTTTTTATAATAATGCTGTTAGTTTTTCTAGTTCCCAATAATAGGAAAGAGTAGAAGATATGAGAATAATTGAGTTATTAATGGAAGAAAAAGGAGAAGGCTAACCTTTGGATATGTAATTCATATTGGTAAAGGTGGTACTGATTAGTTAGTTTATCACTAACATCATTTTGTATAAGGGAATGATTTTGATGCCTCCATGCTTGGACATAATGTGTCAATTTCTATAAAAATATATAATTAAGCTTATTTTGAATGCCCATACACAATTCGAACTTTCTCCTTTGGAAATTAATAGTGTATAGATTAGGTGAGAACAAACTCTAATTTTATGTCAAATAGGTATATCCCACATACATCATGGAGTAAATACCATTTAAAACATTAATTATATAACAAGGTGGAATTGCATTATCCCACATGCATTATGGTGATATAGTTTTTGGATATGGTTTATATAAAAAAGTCGGAAATACCATGAGAAACATCACCTTTTATTTCAAAGTTGTTTCTTTATAAAGAAGTTAAGTATGAGGGAGGTGTCCATGTTTGATTTACTTTGAAAATATGTCCATGTTTCAGAGTTGATTACTAACAAAACATGCTAGATTCCTTCATTTAATAGAATATGACATTTCTTCATTAATTACAATCTAACAATTTATATTTTAACTTGTTATTCTTGTAGGTTAATTCTATATTAAAAAACAAATTAGCAATACTTTCTATTTCATAGATATAGTGTTACTTCAGTGTATATTTTAACTTGTTATTGTTGTAGGTTAATTCTATATTAAAAAAACAAATTAGCAATACTTTCTATTTCATAGATATAGTGTTACTTCTATAGTCATTAGGTTTTTTTTTTTTTTTTTATAACTTAATAACATTGAAAAAAAATAGGATTGAATAAAAGTTTTCTTGAAAGGATTTTTTGTTTTTTTTATAACTTAAGAACATTGAAAAAAAATAGGATTGAATAAAAGTTTTTTTGAAAGGATATATAGTATTCCACTGCACTTAGAAAAAAATTATAGAAAGAACCTTGTTCAATCAAATAATATGGGGTTTCATTAATTTCAGGTATTCCACAAATTTTTCTAGTAGTCAGGGTTTTGTTGTAGAAATTTACACCAGGATTTTGTTTTATTGTTGGATATCTTTATAGAAACTAGCAATTAGGGTGATGATCTTGTTTTGATATTTTTATAGCAACTAGGGTGAAGGTCTTCTTTTATTTCATGAAAGAAATCTCTATGGTAACGAGGTTAGAAATCATAGCAACTAACAAAGAGTGTAAAGGTTTCTCTTTATTTTATGGCAATGAATGTGAGAAATCTCTTATGGAAACAAGAGTGAGTGTTTTGTTCTATTTTGTTGTATAACTATTTCCACACTCTACAAATTTAGACTAAGGGATTTGTTCAAAAACATAGAACTAGTATATACAAAGGGTTTATTTTCATTTTTTTTCACTGTTATTCATGGAATTTGTATGTCTTAATCACTAATAGTGTATCTTCTTCATTTTATGTTTTTTTCAATAAGCTATTTTCTACCAATATATAATATTGAGTGATTGGATACTTCCACAATTTTTCATGTTGTTAGTTATTTCAGGAATCATACTGTGTAAAATGTGATCTGTCCAACTTTTTGGATCGTGACTTCATCCATCATCAGGAACCAAAATGTGTGAGAGATCACACATATTACACATTTTACAGATCACAAATTTAATGTGTGAGAGATCACACATATTACACAGATAACACATTTTACAAATCACAAATTTTGAAAAGTAATGTTCTGGAAATCACTAACAATATATAATATACAAAGTTACGAATTGTTAACATATGCATATTATTCAAGCATGTCATTAAAAAAAAAAAATGAAATACAATGACCTCTTCAACCCCTTTCTAAATTCCATGTTTTTGAATTGTTTTTATGTTTCTGTATGTTGGCATTTGTAGGAGAAATGAGTCATGTCCACCTCAGATGGGAATGTCACCCCATTTCTATGTATCATGTGTCAAGATAAACTTTGCTTGATATTTTTCCTCTTATTTTAGTTTCATTTTATTTTTCTCTAGTAATAAAGATATTATAAATGTGTGAATTCTAGTTCATTCTCCATTCATGGATCACTCCACAAATTTCTCATCCTCATATATGAACTCCAATATGCCCTAGGCTACAAGGCTAGTTCATTAGTTAGGCATCCTTTCCTAAAGCTTCTAGAATACATGTAGTCTAAAAGAGTACTATATCCTAAATATTGTGGCTTACCCACCATATCTTCCATCAGGTTAATACATAGAGATAGTGAGACACATGTACTACTCATACCAAAGCCCCATTCTTGTATGGACTATGGTTAGAATAGTTTTCCTAATTATAATTGTCATTGCTTTATCCATTGTAGCTGAACCAATTGAACTTACTATACTCCCTTGTGTCATGCATTATACCTATACTTATTGACCTTATAAGAATTGTTACAGTGCCATTATCTTGTCTATCCAAATGTTCCATTTTCTAGCTAATATTTGTGATTTCTTAAGTTATCAACATTCATTGATTTATTATTTATCTAGCATGAATATAATTAATTTTAGGAAATTTGATTAAAATTCATGTTTTGGTTTTTGCCATTGCTACTAAGAGGAATTTTGGAGAGAATTGTCTTAAAAAGAAAGGCCCAACACCCTCTTACATTGTTCAAAAGCTTAAGCAAGGAATTTTATTAACAAAATTCAGCAGCCCAAACACATAATAAACTTATATCTAACATAATATTTTAGATTTGGCTACCTTTTATATTAAACTAAATAGATTATACGTCTTTATAGATGACATCGAATTTATCCTGAGCTGTTGACATTGTGTGAGCCTTTTTATGGAAGACACCATGACGTGAAATTTGACGAAAATATGATGTGACATTTGTGTGGCCGCTGGTACAAATATGACCTTCGGCGACAATATGACCTTCGGCGACAAATATGGGAGAAAACTGTCCATGAAAATCCTGAGAATGTTTGCGGTTGGAGAGAAACATAGCAACTTAGGTTTCTGCCCTACAATATGTTACCATTAATCGAAGATGAATTCTCGTTAATGGTAACATTTTGTTGTTTGGTGCGCCTCTTCCTAACCATAAAATATTTACATTGATAACATATTCAGTTACAGCGAAATGAATATATTCAGTTACAGGCGAAATGAATATATAAAAATATTCATATAACCAGAAAATGAATCATGAAGTTAATTTGCGAATGAGTTCGCATTGCCTCTAGTAAGCTGGGCTTGATCCAATGAGAATTCCGAGATAGTAAAACAACGCTATTCACTGTACTTACAGTGAATATGGTGATTATAGTGAATAGCATTATCTCGGAATCGGAATCGTAATCGTAATTGGATGAAGCCCAGTTTCCATTCACAAATAATTTCATCATTCATTTCATTGATTAGATGAAAATTTGTATACATTCCTGTCACCTGTCACGGAATAACTATCCTATCACCACAGTTATATTACTATATAACACCAACTGAAAAATTGTTTGGTATCAGTAGCTCACACAACTAAGCCCACCCGCTGTAAAATAATTTGTTTTAATGGCTTCTGAAAGTGCTCATTTCGACCGAGGTCACACAATTTTCGTTTTATCAATTCAGGCTTTAATTTTTTAGGATTTTATTTTGTAAATTTGGATGGTTCTACTTAAAAATTATCTCATCAGAATAATTATCTCATCGGATTTTATGAATGGTTGTTTTTTTAATTATAATTATGAAATTAATTATTAAATAATGAATAGAATTAACTTGAATTTATTTATTTATATCTCATATCTTATTATTTATTAAAATTTATAATTTACTATAAATTATGAATAAAAAATTATTAAATAATAAAAATCAATTTTTTTAATAAGTTATTAAACTATAAAATGAATATGAATAAATATAATAATTATTGATAATAATAATATATTATGTTATTAATAATGGTGTGGAGAGAGGTTTCCTTTGAGCATAATAGATATGTAAATGTTTGATATTTTTGTCTTTAAATTACATTAAAAAATAAAAACAAATAAGTTAAATAACAAGAGTAATGTGTTGATGTAATGTAAAGTTTTAAATTAGGTAAAAATAAAATAAAAAAATAATAATAAGTATAACAATGTCTGAAGGTACTAAATACCTATGATATTTGTATGGAATATAGTTTATTTAAAGGGGCAAATTAAATCAACCTAGATCTGATGGAGCTATCCAGGACTCATAGGGATGGAATTTCTTGGCATTGAAAAGAGAAAGCTTGTTTAATTTACACTTGAAAAGAGAAAGCTTGTTTAATTTACACTTTTAAATAGATTATATTCCACACCATGGGTCATTGTTGATTATTATTTTATTTTTATAGGATTATTTTTACTTTATTTTTATGTAATTTGGGTTAGTCAAAATAAACATTACATTGCAACATCTCTACTAAACTCACTTGGAGAGTAACTTTTAGGAACGTTAAAATATTTATCTTAATTTTAAGAGTAAGCATGTTACCCTCGATCTCTCAAGTGGCCTCCTCCTAGGAGAAGTGCTTCCATTGCAGTCTAATGTAGGTAATGACTCTAGCATAATTTCTCTATGATCTAATACTTGTAGTGGTTCGACCTACAACTCTCCTCTTGGTTCCACTTGCAGAAAATTTTAATCAATGAGGTGAAAACTATCATGAACATACATTTTCAATAAAGAGACATGTAAAACAATATTCACTTTTATATGGCTTGGTAGCACAAGGAGGTAGGCAGCCAACGAAACTCCATTTAATATCTCTAATTGTGGACAAAACCTTGGCCCCAACTTAGCACAAGTTCCTAATCAAAATGCACTCATTTTTTGTTTTACTTGCATATATACATGTTCTCCCACTTTTTATTCTTTATACATTATCTTCTTATTTGCATATCCTTTCTAGCTATCCTAGGGATGTTGAACAATTGATATTGTCTCAAACTTTGTTGGCACTTGGAATGTTGGCATTAGATTGTCAACCATACTAGCATTGAGATTAGATGCAACAAATATCTGCACAAAGAGGACCCATCGGATTGCTAAGCCTACTCCCAAGAGTGAGAAACTCTGCTAATTGTGCCCAAAGTGAATGTAATAGGAAGTAAGCTAAAAGACACAACAGGCAAACATCTCATTCTCTCACTGTCTCTTAATTGCCAATGATAACATCATCGACCCCACTTGACATATAATCTCTCTAAGAGGAGCTTGAAATAATTTCTTTATCCTGTTTAAAGAAGTGTCAAGATAAAAGTGTTTAAAGAAGTGTCAAGATAAAAGTGTTGGGCTTGGGAGCTCTCAGCTTAGTGTAATCCTTTTTCATTTTTCGTAGAAATGTTACCAATGGTGGAGATGCATTAAGAGAGTAACTTGGCCGTTGAAGGGGTTAAAATTTAGGGGCTTGGCAACGAAAGGCCTTGCCAATGCTCACAACATATGCTCCCATGCCAGTAAACCAAATAAGGCTCCCAGTAAAAGGAGCTAAAGGGCCAAATCCACATAATTGATAGTGGTGCTAAGGGAAAGCCTTTATGGGAATTAAGAATGGAAGTAAATACAATTGCTGAGAGCACTCATTCAAGGTAGTGAAGGACCACTATGCACAGGAGCAATTTATTGTAGCCCGTTGTGAAACACTCTTGGTCATCCTTGGTCATCCCTAAGCTTCATTAAAGGCTATCATGAATTAAATGAAAATGAGTGTTTGTGGTATTATTCTCTTCTTCTCCTATGCGCTTTGAAGAGAAAAAAAAAGAGCCATATTGCGAGTACATGTAGTTATTAATGGAGGAGCTATTTGATTGAATAGTTTGAATCTCACTTAATTCACAACATATAAAACAATCCACAAAGGTTTCTTTGCATTAACTCTTCTCCCATGTCTGAGTATAGTATGGCAAGACATGCATTGCTAGTGCTACAGAGGAACAACAATGTGGTGAGTAATTAAACAAAGGAAGTGAAAGTAGAATTTGTGTGATTTTAATTGTTGAGCATTGTGAGTGTGTAAAAGAGATAGAATGAAGAATATGGTGGTGAGTAGAGGTAGTTGAGAAACAAGGATTAGGCTTCAAAGGAGAGTTGTAGAGCTGAATGAAAGGACTTGGTACTACATTATACAATATTTATGTTTTTGTCTAAATGTATTATCTTCTATTTTCAATTTGAAAATTGTATGAAAGTAAGAACAATGGCTAGAGAAGGTAGTTTCCTACATTCATAAGAGGATGGTGCCTCTTGGAAAGTTGTATCTTTCTATTTGAATAGCATTGGGGCATCCTGTGAATGGGTGCTCTCAAAAAATTCATGTAATTAAGTGGGTGCTTAAATTACATCATAATAAAAAACATATTAGTGGCTTTCTCACACTCATTTTCACATAAAAATACATGTGTCATTTTGTGTGTATGTTGTTCAGTTGAGCCTATTTGAATATCTTATATTTCTATTCATGTTTATTGTAGTATGAATGCTCTCTCCAATAACTAATAGTAGTGAAAATAATTGAAGGTTTGCACTTAATGTTTTATGAATGCCACTATGAATGATTCACCTGAGTGTGAGTAATTCCTTATTATAATAATTATTATTAGACAAAATTTCCTTCATGAACATTCTAATCACTCAAGGGTAGATTCATGAAGAATATTTCTTGGCAAGAGAGTCAAGGTACCTACCCAAGAAAGATACGAGTGTTTCATGGTACAAACTATGCCTTATGGAAAGTTGAGTTGGAAGCTTATCTTATGTCCTGAAGAGTAGATGTTTACAGTTCTATTCTAGTATATTATGATGCCTCTAATGTCCCTAGCACTAATGTTGATGGTAAAAGCCTATATGGAAATAATGCTAAAACGAATACTTTCATTCTCTTTGTGCTTAGTGAGTCTAAAATCATAAAAAATATGTACTAAAAGTCTGCTAATGAAGTATGGGTCAATCTCAATCAAAGTCATGAAGGAGATGATAGAGTAAAAAAGGCAGAACTTCAAACCTTAAAAATGAGTTTTGAAATCTTAAAAATACAGAGAGAAGAAAGTGTGGAAGAATAATTTCTCACAATAGATGAAGTAACCAATATGATTAGAGGAGTCTTTGAAGTTTTTAAAAAATATATCATTTTTCAAAACGTCTTAAGATCTCTACCCATGAGATTTAATGAGAAAGTGTATGACAATAAAAACATGTCTCATTTATAGAATATCACATGGATGAGTTCTTTGGTACTCTCATGACCTATTAAACCATCATCTTCTAAATATTCCTCTCTGTATGCATCATCAATGAATGGATCCATGTGCATAAGAGTCCCTAAAGCTGTAATCTTTGATGTTAGTGGCTTTGTAGTCACCAACCATTTCATGATGACCTCCATATTTGAAGGATCTATCTTTAATTCTCCTCCACCAATCACAAATCCCAAATACATCAAGGACTCTTGTGCAAACTCACACTTCTTGAGATTTTCTAGCAGCTCATGCTTCTTCAATGTTTTTAGCACCTTCATCAAATGTGAATTATTCTCCTCCCATGTAGGATTATATACCATTATATCATCCAAATAGAAAATAACAAATGAATCTATAAAATGGCCTAATACATCATTCATTAATGTCATAAATTTAGTTGTTGCATTATAGAGGATGAATGGCATGACTAACAACTCATACAAACCTTGCCTGTTTTTCAGGTCGGACTTCCATGTATCTTTTTCTTTGACTAGAATGTGGTGATATCGTGACTTTGAGTCTAGCTTAGTGAAATAATTTGTTTGTTGCAACTCACCTAGCATATCGTCTATCTAGGGCATGTGGTATCTCTTATTGAGCATGATTTTATTCAATGCCCTATAACCTATACACATGTGTGAGGTCCCATTCTTCTTTGGCACAATGATGATGGGTGACCCACATGGTGATGTACTCATTCTAATGACACATGTTGTTGCAACTATTTGTTCACCTCACTTGTTTCTATAGCATACTTCATGTAAAACCCAATATTTGGAAATGGGGAGTCTGAAAATAACCAGAAGTCATGCTCCACTTCTACCTTAGGATGTATCCCTTTAGGCTCCAGGAACACATCCTTGTATTCCTATAACAACTCCCCCAATTGTTGTTTTCTTTTTCTTAGTACACCGCTCTAATTATGCCTTACCTCTTATTGAGTCATCTATAGACTAATTTTATCTTAAAAGCAATAAAACATACTTCTTACTCGAACTAATCAATTTATTGGTTTTTTTGCCACTTGCGAGTGAAACTTTTTACTTTTATTTACGCACATTGATGATGAACGATATTTAATCCTTGATGAGATGGTACTAGTTAGCTCCCATGATGAATATAACATCACGCATGTACATGTGTGGACTGCAAAACACAACTCCACATACATCAAGGGGAACGACATACATATCTACCTCATCAATAAAATAAACACTCATAACAAATGTAAGTTGACACTAATTTTTTACCTTAAGCTTTGCATCATTATGTACCCATCCCTATGGATATGTGTTCAGATGATCACTCCATCCCTAACATCTTGTCTAGATCTGTTGCAATGAGATTTTCCTGCAATCTTGAGTCAAAGAGAGCATCAATATTCATCTTGTTGACCTGTATCTTTACATGGAAGAGTTTGGTCATTTATTTCTCTTCGTGTTGTTGAAGGATACCGAGATTCACCTCCTTTTGAACTAATGTATAGGCGATCTTCTCATCCATGTCTAAGCTTTTTTCAACTTGGTTGTGTGAATTAATGGTCATGATATTCTTCTTCTTATTATCTTTCTTCGTGTTCTTTCACTTTAGCTCTCAATGCAACTTCCAAAACCTCTGCTCTGTATCGCCATCAACATTGTAGTGGTTACTAGGATTTTTGCACTCATGTGTTGTGGCTACTATATTTTTATCCTTTCCCCCTCTTTTGTTTCTTCTTCCCATCTTTAGAAGCGTTTTGTTTCTCTTTTTTATTTGATCCACTAGATTTCACTCTTTTCAGAGCTATGTTCTTGAGATGTTGTAACTATACATAAGTATCATCCACCATTTTGGGCTTGAAAAACATCACTTGCTCATGGAGATTGTGGTGCATACCCCTCAAATACTTTAGGTGTACAACTCGGTCCTTTGGAGAGATACACAACATTATAGTCATATTTGTAAATTGTGGGTACTCCTAAAAGCTTTAGCAAAGATTTTGCATGAAATGTGATTGGTGCCAAAGGATGGGAAAGCGTACTCCAAGAGATGAAATTCCTTTGCAATCTAAAATGATTTTTGAGCCATTTGACAAGTGGGGCATGGAATTCGTTGGAACTATTTATTCTCCATCCAAGAAAAAGAAGTATATCATTATGTGCATTAACTATCTCGGTAAGCGCCCTAAAGCTAAGGAAATTAAGGCAGCAACACACTAAAGGGTGGTTGAGTCCTTAAGGGAGAATGTATTTCACAAATTTGGGTACCCTAGACAACTAGTCACTTATTAAGGCATTTTACCTCCAGCATGATTGAAGACTTGGTAAGAGAGCATAAGATCAGGCATAGAACCTACAATCCCTATCACCCACAAGCTAATGAGAAAATGGAGGTCACCAATAGAGTGGTGGAGGGCATCCTCACTAAAATGTTTAGAAACAACATGAAATATTGGGTAGATAAAGTAGTCAAAGCCACCTGGGCCTATAATACCACCTCGAAGACCACCAGTGGATTCACATCCTAGGAGTTGGTCTATAGGAAAAATGCCCTATTGTCCATTGAATTTGAGTATAGCAAGTTGAGGATGGCAGCCCAACTAGATCTAGATCTCAGCAATGCAAAAAGAGAGAGAGATTACTCCAGTTGAATGGCTTAGATGAGCTCAAAACACAGGCCCTCCTATACATAGAGGTAACTCAAATTCAGAGGAATATCTAGCACTATAGGAACATCAAAGATAAGTAATTTCAAGAAGGTGATTAGGCCTTATTATATGATTCTAGATATAGATATATGATTCATGATAATGGTTCAATGAAAATGAGAACCATAGATGTGGAGGCCATTCCTTTAATTGTTAATGGGCACATAATGAATATTTGCAAGAGAACATTGTCAAGGCAAGAGTTCATTGATGGTATCAATAAAATAGTGATGGTGGTGGAGCAAGTTTTAGTTCCTTCCTTAGCAAGTCACTGAGAAAAGAAAAATGAAAAATAAGGACCCAGGTGAAAGCCTCCATTAGGCACGTGAGTCCCACTATCACGTTGAATACCTCTCACAGTGGCCCAATGGTGTCCAAAATAAAAAGGAAAAAAGGAAAATAAAATTATATCTAGGTGAAAACCTCTCTTGAGGTGCCGAGGGCAACCAACTAGAATGAAAAACTCTTGGAGGCACATTAGTTGTTTTCAAAAAAAAAATGAAAAGGAAAAAGAGAAAATAAAAATCATGATTTTTTTTTTCCATGTGAGTAGGAGGACAATGAGAGAGAAAATGAAAATAAAAAAGGGACTTATTCCACTCATATTTGTATTTTCCCATCCATTATCCTTCATCATTCTACCATTCCTTTCATTTTTTTCACTCATTTGCCTTAATTTGCAAGGGTACTATGTTTTCTACACGATTCCATTTAAACCTAAAGGATTCTGTGTAAACCTATAGGAACCCCTAAAAACCTACAAGATAATCTTATAGGAATTAGAGTGGCTTCAGAATCCTAAAGTGAGTAACCCTAGTGCTAGGAAATGACCTTCCCATGTACAAAAATAAAAAACGCTACATCACAAATTCATTACAATACCTCTCTCCACCATAATATCCCCTGCATCCATCATGAATAACAATCAGTTTTCAAAAAAATCACTTTATTGAAGAGAAAACATAGAGAAAAAATGAAACAAAGAGTAGAGGACGGTAGCATGTGAGTGTATTTCTCATTATTCACACTTCTAGGTGTTCACTCTATCCATGTCATCATCCTCAAGTCCCAGCAGTGGAAACGATTAAAAATTTTGAGGGAGAAGCAACTACAACACATCCTGTAGGAAATCATGTAGCTACCTATCCAACAGAACAAAAATCATATGGTGAAGCAATCTTCCAACATGAAGATCCAACACTAGAAGAAGCTCGAGAGTAGTAGCAACACATTCATGTTAAAAACCAAGTACCCGCACATCAAGGAAATCAACAAGGAATGATATATATATATATAAAAAAGGAGTGAGAAATAAGATGAAACTAACACACAACAAGCACATCATGTCCTCAAAAAATTGCAGCAAGGTATTAGCACCATGTGCAAGTATCTCACTTCACTCTCTCATTTGCATAATTTAATTAAAATATGTAAATATTGTGGACGAGTTGGTTTATAAGTGCAAGGTGGACAATTAACCTCGCGAGATTTGTTCAGTCAATGAGGACAAAATATTTAGTCCCCACACATGTGTTAGCTATGAAGTCAAAGTAAAAAGAATGACATCAGAAGTAGTTGAGGTACAGATGCCCAAAGTGGGAGTTGATTATGAGGAGAGGGGAATTATGATGTGGTAATGGGGACCAATGGTCCAAAAATGGAAAATAATCGTACCTTAGGTGCTAGCACACCACCTCACTGAACGCGACAATAGGAGGAAATAAATTTTGATCCTCATGCACTCATGCATTCATATTCTCGAGGATCACTCTAGAAAAGTCTCTCTCGTACACAAGAAACTTACGAAAGAGAAAAAAATCATCTTGATCCTGCGCAGGATTTCCTATAAGATCACATAGGGAATCCTACACGACACAATGAGGTAGTCTATAGGATTGGGAGTGAGTAGTTTCATAGAAGGAAACATAGAGGTTGGCTACAACAAGCACCATAAGGAGGTAGGCTCTACATTTCCTTCCATTTTTCCATGTGAAATGAACATAAAAATCTCCCAATTTAATTGAATTTGATAGTTGTGTAAGCAAAAAGTTCCACAAGTATTGCAGTCCCATTTACTCCTTCATTAAAATTTGTATCATACATCTCTTCTCCTCAAAGTTCATGAGACAAAATCATAGGGGCATTTAATAAAAGGGAGCCCATCAACACTATGAGGATTCACCAACACCCTCGTGTGTTAGAAACCTTCACTAGGCATAATTGGATGGGGTAATTTGAGAAATTAAGAGGGTATGATGATGAAGTAGCCTGAGATTTTTCTCTCTCCATCATTCCACTCACAAGAACCCATGTCACTGTTGTGGTGAGGGTCCCCTCCATAGAGTTCTCCCCTGAGTAAGGAGAACAAGCCTATGATACCCGTGGAATGAGGTAAGCTACCACCTTATAAAATACATATCATGTGAAGGTAGGTATAGTGTGGTTTATGGTTATCACTTTAGGGTGCTTGAAAAATTGAGGTTTGGAGTAGAAACACCTCCTCACCATATGCTTAGCATACCATACATCCTTTTGCAATCACTAATAGGTACAAGCATAAAGGTGTAGGAAGGAAAGTACCAAGAGTTTGCCCACAATGGGTTAATTAGAATTATATAAAAAATGCCCTCTAAAACCTCAGAATTCCTATCGAGTGGGAAATTTTTAGATACATGTGGACAAATGACGATATCAAAGCCCTCATATATGATATTAGCCCTACTGTGAGTGAAAAAGACAGAGAAGAGTCTAAAATAGGTGGAGAAGAAGGAGAGAAGGATGAATAGGATATAGATGAGGATGAAGAGGAAGAGAAAGAGAAAGAAGGTGATGAAGAAATAGAGGAAGATGTTAAGGAGGACATTGATAAAAAAGATGAGGATCTCGAAGGAGAAGAAGAGGAGAAATACAAATGGAAATGAAGAGACAAAAGACAAGGAGGAGTCACCTAGGGTGTCTCGAGAACCCATTGAGAAAGAGACAACAATTTCCCTCAATGCCCTCAACACCCCTATCAAATAAAAAGGAAAACGATAGAGGCCAATCCCCTTATACTTTAGAACAAGAAAACCCCAAACTCCAAGCAAGGTTTAGGATAAGGTAGCCAAAACCCCAAACTCCAACAAAGGTTCCCACTGCTATTGAGGGCTCACCTAAATAGCAGGAGAAGATGGCTCCTCTTATAAAAACTCAAGAAGATGGATCCTCAACACAAACCTCACCTAAGCCTCCTATCACCTATGTGAGAAGGCCTATAACTAGATCCACCTAATCCAAAGGAAAAGACATCCTACAGGATACAGAGCGGGACCTACAAGAAGCAGAGGTAGTCCTACAAGAAACATTGTTGAACCTATAGGAAACTTAAAAATTGGATGAGAAAGGAAGTAAGAAGCTAGAAACAAGGAGAGAGGACCCACAACTAAGGGAACCTAGTGCTCAACTTAACCTTGACTTCTACTACAGATTTATTGAGAGGGGGAGGGTCATTCCACAAATATTTTCCATTCCATTATTCTTTGAGATTGAGAAAGAAAGAGACAGAACATATAGATGGATGTAGATTACCAAGTTGAAGGGAGTGTACGACGTTGGCCACATGGAGGAAAAGTTGAAGGAGATGGGTAGAAAACTAAGTAGACCGAGGGACATTGAGGCCATAATGAAAACTCAATTGGAGCCAGAAAAGTCATGGTTGAAACGAAAAGTGTAAGAACTAAAGAATCATTTGTTATCCACGGCCACTCTATCTTTGGAATCCATCCAGTGCACGATGCCAACTAAGTCCTATGTATTATACCTTAAGGAACAATGGCTAATATTCTAAATCAAGAACCTTGCATAGATAGTTAGTATGGCATACTAAGATTATAGATATTTCGTTGATCTATGTGATAAAATTACATTATAGTATATGGATAAGATGTCTAAGCTCTAGTTGCATAACATGGCTTTGACATATATGAATGTATGAAACCCTAATCAAAAGTTGGCGGATTTACAATTGCTCAGCTTGGCATCATGGATGAACCATGAGGAAGCAAAGGCTATAGAAATGAAGAAGATATTGGCAATGGAACAAACTGAGCCTCTCATTATAAGAGCTAACTAGTCGAGTCCAATGGATGTCATTAGAACATATAATTTAATTGCAAGTGATCCTCAACTTGCAACCATCTATCTTCTTGCCCAAGAGCAAGCAATTACACATTTTGGGGATATGTTTACATTGTTAGGGGATGATAGCATGCAATATTTCCAAAGGTGATGGAATACTTTGCCATATAGTTTGAAAATCAGAGAGGACCATTCTCCTCAAAGGATGAGAGAAGCATTGAACATGACACCCATGCACAAACAAACCATCGAAAGGCTCAAACTCAATTGGATTGTCTTGAGACTCAGAAAATGTATGGTTGAAAGGACAACTACAAGAAATCAAGAATCATTTGTTATACATGGCCACTCTATCTTTGGAATCCATCGAGTGCAAGATGCCAACTAAGTCCTATGTATTGTACCTTAAGGAACAATGGCTACTATTATAAATCAAGACCCTTGCATAGAGAGGCACTATGCCATACTAAGATTATAGATATTTCATTGATATCTGTGATAAAAGTACATTAGAGTATATGGATAAGATGTCTAAGCTCTATTTGCATAACATGGCTTTAACAAATATGAATTTATGAGACCCTAATCAAAAGTTGGGGGATTTACAGTCGGTGGGTTTGGCATTAGGGATGAACCATGAGGAAGCAAAGGCTATAGAAATGAAGAATATTTTGGCAATGGAAGAAACTGAGCCTTTCATGATAAGAGCTAATTAGTCTATTCCAATGGATGTCATTAGGACATATAATTTAATTGAAAATGATCCTCAACTTGCAGCGAGGTATCTTCCTACCCAAGAGCAAGCAATTATACATTTTGAGGATATGTTCAAACTGTTGGGGGATGATAGCATGCAATATTTCCAAAGGAGATGGAATACTTTTCCATATAGTTTGAAAATCATAGAGTACCATTCTCCTCAAAGGATGAGGGAAGCATCGAACATGACACCCATGTACAAAGAAACCATCCAAAGGCTCAAACTCAATTCGATTATCTTGAGACTCAGTCCAGCACTTCTCTTGGGAATGTTAGAAGGAGAGAAGGAACATGAAGAGAGAAAGCAGTGGGACGAGGTAGATAGGAAGGTAGGATTCTATGCATAAGAACAGGAAACTACAGTAGAAGCATGGGATGTCAGGGAGGCCACTAGAGCTATGAAAGACATGGATATTGATTGAGTTGCTGAGAGGATGAGAAACACCTTCAATATGGGGGTCATGATTAACCTCATCATTGGGTAACTATATGGACCTCAAGTCAACTCCTAGATTAGTCAAATCAACTCTTCTCACAATTTATTACATGTTTTGATTATATTTTGTTTAATGAAATGAGTTAAAGTGTGATGTTATGCCTAGTGGACTAATATGCATTGAATGTAGGTTTGAAAGAGAAAATCAAGGAATTTTGGCAAGACTAAGGTTTGTAACCTAAATGGGACAAGGAAGAGAGATTGTAGGAGGTAAATCCTCCTCATTTACTCCTCCCTCATATAAATATTCCTCCATTAATCACACCAACTTAGAGTACAAGCAGCCAAGCATTGAAGATCAAAAGGCAGACGAGCAAGTGATAGTCAAAGACTTAGTTGATCTTGAGTTTGGGAGTCGAGCCTCCCTAGATTTAAGGAAGTCATTGGGGACTTAAATTGTATGAGAAATATGCCTAGAGCCTCACTAGGATTCAACTCGTTTTCTAAAAACACTCGTTATTTTTGAGCTCCAAACTTGTGGAAGACATTTCTATGGGATTTTATGTTTTGTCAATGAGAATGAGTTTTTTTATGATCAGGTATAGATTTAACTCAGAGGGGTGAAGCTCTCTCGTTAGGGCCCAACCCTAGAAGGAAATGCTACTCTTCTTGTATATGTATGCTTAGACTGGTTACATAGATTCATGATTAAACTGTCCTTAGAAGTATTTCATTGCATGCATTGTAGATTTGATTAATTTTTTATTAGTTTGCTTCCATTTGTGATCTACTTCAGTAGCAGGCTACAAGGGGAAAAAAGCATCACAAAGACACTAGTAGGCGTCTTAACCTCACCTCTTCCTTCAGGGATCATGATTTGAGGAAAGGACTCCTATACAGCTCCAAAAAGACAGATTTCTATTTTCTCATCAAATTTAGGATTTACTGTACTTGAACCAGAATTTGATAAGTTTTCAAGTGTAGGAAATAACTACCATCTCTTCCATATTTAGTATTACAATAGATATCATCAATAATTCCATTTCATAGATTCAAGATTAAACTGTCCTTAGATGTATTTCATTGAATGCAATGTATATTTGATTAATTTTTTATTAGTTTGCTTCCATTTGTGCTCTACTTCAGTAGCAGGCTACAAGGGCAAAAAAGCATCAAAAAGATGCTAGTAGGCGTCTTAACCTCACCTCTTCCTTCAGGGATCATGATTTGAGGAAAGGACCCCTATGTAGCCCCAAAAAGACAGATTTCTATTTTCTCATCAAATTTAGGATTTACTGTACTTGAATGAGAATTTGATAAGTTTGCAAGTGTAGGAATTAACTACCATCTCTTCCATATTGAGTATTACAATAGACATCATCAATAATTCCATTTCATTCTAAAATTTTCCTCATGCATGAAGTAGACAATTAGCTCATTAAACTTTATTTTTATAGCTTATTATAATTCTTCTTGTTTACATGATTTCTTAGAAAATAACAATGTTTGATGTAGAGAAAGTGTTTCATTAGTAGAGAGATATCCCATAGCGAGAAACAACCTTCCAACTTCATCCATCCATAATCATTCCTTGCTTCCAACAAGACCTTCACCAATTTCATCATTTCACATAGAAACTCCTCCAAGCATGTTGAGCAAACCCAACCATCTCCTAACCTTGGTTTTGAGTTCTGAGTGACCCTAGGAATTTTCTCACTCCATTCCACCTATAAGCCACCTTCCCTAAGCCTTCAATCACCTCTAGAACCAATCATTCTCCTCTCTACTATATCTTGTAGAAATATACAGAATCATGTAGGTTTCTAGTACATCGAGTAGGTTTTCCTGTAGTGGCGTGTTTTGAGGCCAAAATTGAGCAAAACATTGTAGTAAGAAACACAAGGTTACGTGAGGATCTCCCAAACATCCCAACCATTCTCCAACATCCATAATCCTCCTACCATATCATAAAAAAAAATTAGGGTTCACAGTTGATTTTCCATAAAAATAATAAAAAGAAAGAAACAAATATATTTCAGTCTTTTACATGCACAATAGTGGTGTTTGATGTTTTGAACTTCCATGCTTAGGAAAATAGCATTTCATACATGTTAGCTTCGCATTCTTATAAAGCATACTTTCTCAGTAGTTAGTTATCGAATTGTTTTTTTTAGCATAGTATCTAAGTAATTTTCCTCATTGCAGTAGACAAGATTTCTCTTAGAGTAGATTCCTCTTTCTTTGATTAATAATCAAGATTCTCCTAAATCCATAGAAGTCTCACCTGAAAACAATAATGCTCTCCTGCCACTTGAATAATAGAAAAAGGAAAAACCATCAATTTCACTTGTGTATACAACATTGTCACCTCGAAGTTTGTACAAACCCTAGGTTGATAAAGTAAATCCGGTGGCTCTAGGAGTTGCATCTTTGTTACTGTAATACTGTTTCTCATCAAAAGGTAAGGCCAAAGTTGATGCCCCAAAAGAGGACCCTCCTAAATCTTCTGTTGATGATGATTCTCGAAGAAAGCAGACTTATTCTTGCCTCATCTATGAGGAGGATCATTACACTAAGGATTGTCCCCGACGATCTTATGTTAGTCGCATACTAAAAGAGACTCTCGATGTCTTAAAAGAACTCTTTCCATAGCCATCTATTTTTTTCTTTGCAAACACGGTTTGGAGATGTCATCAAGTCATTACATTGGTTATGCTCATGGTGCTTATCGTAGCATGCATAACCTCTCTTCCACAACATGGGTACTCTATGACCCTAATGACCAACTCATTAACGTACAAGGTATCTTCCTTGCTTGAAGAACCAATAATATTTTTGAATAGAGTGCAGTTATTGAACTCTTGTGAGAAGTAGTTTCTCTTTGAATTAGGGATATAGTTGTCAAGTTGGATTCACAACAAGTTGTGTTACAATTAAACAATCATTACTGAGTAGGAAATCCATAAATATTGCATATGTATCTATGTGTTACATTGCTCGAAATAAATTTTGATTACATTACATATCAACATATTCCACATAATTTAAATACATTAAGTGATGAATTGGCAAATTTTGTTCTCGATAGACATTTACGTCCTTTGTAAAAATTGAATCATGTTATGAATGCATAAGTAGAAATAAAAAATGCATATATATATCACATCTTCGTGAGTGTTTACATCAAAACGTCAAAAAATAGAGTGTTCTCAAACATTTGGCTTTAAAACCCTACAAAATGTGTAAAAGACTAGATAAACTATCAAACTGCATGGTGCTCATGATAGCACGAGACCACTCTGATCACTTGGCCTAGCAATCGACACAGTCTCACAGAGACTCCTAGAGTATGTCTCTGCAAATCTATTGGAACATTGTTTATAGTGGCATATCCTGGAACCCCTCGAGTGATTGCCTCTAGATTGCACACCATATTTCCTAAGGGCTCATCCCCTTCCTCCTAGTCTTCACCAACTATTGGATGGGTAGCTCAGCATACTATTGGGAACACATCTCATGGTCTCTCTAGTCCCACATATGTACATTTATCATAAGTTGAGTCTTATCTTACACTTTTGTAAAAGTCATAAAACATGAAAAAAACAAAAAAAAAAGTTTTTACGTGGGTGAGTCCACTGTTCAAATAGCGGGAGAGGCAAATATGTATCCCCTCTAAACTTTGTTTCAGACTAAGCATAGCCATCTACCACAAGTTGTTAGCATTCAACCCAAGTGAATAACTGTGGTGGATAATGCATATGTTGACCTATGCCTCCTCGAGGCATGAGTTGTCTCCATCTCACGAGCCTTAGATCTCGTGGGGTAGGATGTGGTACTTATGCCCACTGATACTAGAAGAGGGGCACTCGCTCAAAGAAGAAGGTGACCAGTATAGAACTAGACCCAAAATGCTTCACGTGTCTGTGCTTACCCTTGGTTAGTTGTAGCTTCATGTTCACATAGATGCCTCTGCACTAGTTGAAGATGGTGGGGGTCAAACATGCGATAGCATACCAAAATTGACACTTGTTAGCCTCATGCACATATTATGTTCTAGATACACGTGCCATGGTGAAAAAAATTATTCTAAGAATGAGGTTGTTGGTGATTGTTGCAATCTTCACCTTTCCTCCGTTGGTTATCTCCGCACCAAGATAGTATCTCTGGACTAGAATCCTCGTACTCTCACCTCCTTAGTGAGATCCAAAGACTTGAATTGCTTCTCTTTCACAGGATAATCTAGTAATGAAATAGATGCCCATCTCCTCTAGTTCTAGTTCTCGCCCTTTCATGATGAATATATCTTGATCTACATCGCAAAGGCTCATTAGATAAGGTAGAAGCTCCATATGAGCGCTGAACCGTGTGGTCCTGAAGAGTAGTGAACAAATTTATATGTTAAGAGCACAAAACAAGAAAAAAGGTGAAAATGTTACTTTTTCTAATTTCTATCCTAAATGTAGGAAGAAACATTCATTATGAGAATGTTCTCTTGACAATACTGATTTTTTTTATATGTTGAGAGATTCATGCTATAGACGAATTCCCTTTAATATCAAGACTCATGTTTATTTTCCAAAAGGAAGTTGCAACAAGTCAAAAAAAAAAACCTTGTTATTTTGTTCATAGAAGACCTTAGGAGCCTTGTCAAATAGGTATGGCAGAATATCCTAATGGAGAAATTCCTTGTTATGCACAACCACAAAGTGATTGGAGCACCACGGTACTATGGAAAACTTGGCCACATGAGCCACAAAACTCATCTTGGTCAAAGGGATGGCAACGTTCTTATGGTAGAAACACAGACTACCCTCAATATTTCCAAAAATATCCTCAATATCAACCTCAAAATTATTATGCACCCAAACCTCCAAAAAGTGCCCATCCATAATTCCAACCTCAATTGGCTACAAGTCAACCCCTTCAATTACCATGTACTTCATTTCCTCAATTAAATGAATTACCTTCTTATCTACTCGCTAATCCCAATAATAAAGTGGCTTAACAATCGATTTATAATATCCAAGCCCAAATGTTTCAAGCTTATATAATATCTCTTCTATATTTAAATGATGTGCAAGTTAGATCTCCTCAATTTCTATATAATAAAATACCCCCTATTGTCATTCAAGAATATAAAGAGGATAAATCTCCTGAAGAGGAGGAAAATCCTCAACAATAAATTACTCAAAAGAAATATATTCATACACCAATAGATGAAAACAAAATAAAATCAATTCCTACAATTCGTATAGCTAAGAAATGATCTATTTCCTTATAAAATCCTCCCTTTTTGAAGAGATTACAAATTGATGAAGTTATAGATAAGGAAATAGTTTTATGTGATTATAACATGTTAGATGAATTGGAAAATATTTGGATCAAAATTCCATTGCCTCAACCTTTAAAAGAAATCCCTATTTTCCCAAAAGAAATAAAGGAGTTGTGTATTGAAAATCCTAGAAGAAAATGAAAATAATTCTAAAGAGTGCAATTGATCAAAAATATTGAAAGCATTATGACACAAAAACAAAAAAATGAAAAATACTTAGATCCACTTAATCCAATTGTAAAGGTGCATACCAATGGAATTGAAATTCCAAACACTTTGATTGTATTATGTGCAAATATAAACATTATCTCAAAATAATACGATGGATAGGGTGAAACTAACTAATATTCAATATAATCCTACTTTATTGGAATTATAAGATATAGATGTTCTCAAATGTAAGGTTATATTAGAATATGTATAAGTACTACTATATCCATGGGAGTATCCTATTTATTTTATGATACTAACTCCAAAAACTAATATATGATGACATCTGTGATTCTTGGTAGGCCAGGGTTAGCTAATATTGATGCATTCATAAGTTGTAGGTCTAGTGATATGTTAACTTCTAGTTGAAATACCACTAAGATGTTCATAGCATATGTGTGAGTGAGAAAAATAATTGAAATATAGAATGGGAAATGAACTGAAGGAAATGATGGAAATTATGAATATATTAAACTAGTTTTAACTATCTCACAAAATTATGAGGAAGATTAATTAGTGGAATACTTTTCAACATTGAATACTTTTCATCTTCACAATCTAAAATGTTACTAAACTCAATGGAAAAGTTTGGCAATTCTCTTATAGAAATTTATCCACTTAAAACATTAAACATTAACAGTAACTTCCACAAATTTCGAAAGAAATAGTTAATAAATACGCTACAAAAACATTCCTCTATATTTGCATGAGAATATATTGACATGAAAGGATCTAATTCAAATATATGTATCTATAAAATTTACATACAAGATAGTTTCAAACCTATAGGACAACCTCAAGGAATGATGAATCATAATATGAGGGAGATTGTTAAAAATGAGTTACAAAAATTTCTCAATGTGAATTTTATTTACCTAATTTGAGATATCCAATGGGTTTCACCCTTACTTAGTGTGACTAAGAAAACTTAAAAGTGGAGAGTATGCAAAGATTATGGATAATTAAATAAAGAAACTCTAAAGATGGTTTCTCATTACCCTTTAGTGATCAAGTATTAAATAGATTAGAAGGGAAGAGGTATTTCTCTTTTCTTGATGGTTTACGCACATACAATCACGTTCAACTTGCATAAGAAGACGAATATAAGATAACTTTTACATGTGAGTAGGGTATGTATGCTTACATGGAATACCCTTTTGTTTTGCATAATTCCCCTATTACACTTCATAGAGTAGTATTAGGTATCTTTTCTCACTTGATCGATGATTTGGTAGAAGTTTATATGGATGCTTTTACTCTTTATGGGAATAATTTTGTAGGGGATATGGAGAATTTGGAAAATTTCATTATTATATGTAATGGAGTTAATATTTCATTAAGTCATTAAAAAATCATTCTGATTTTTAGCAAAGGAATTTTTTGGGGTCACTATATTTCAGTGTTAGAATCAAAGCAGATTCATTAAAGGTTGAGGTTATCTCTAAAATTTCAGTAGCAACATGTTAAAGAGATGCTAGAAGTTTTCTTAGATTCAGAAGTTAATATAGAAGTTATCTAGAAAACTTCACAAAGATTTCTTCACCTCTTTTCAAATTACTCACTAAAGATTGTGAATTTCATTAGAATTATATTTGTCAAAAATCTTTTGGATTGTTGAAACATAAATTCCGAGGCACGAATTTCAACATGGAAAAATTGGTCCTCTCCACATCATATTTCTAATGATTCTTCAAATACAACCATAGGTGTTGTATTGGGACAAAAATAAATAAGTCGTTATGCTATATACTATGTTAAAATATGGAAGTTCTATGCAAAAACTTGAAAGTCCTATGCAAAAAATTGAATGTACTTTTCAGAAAAATGGATAAAAGTAAATTTAATTTTCAAAAAACTAAATATAATAGAATGTACATTGCATTAATTTGAATGTAATTTGTAAAAAACTAAATGTGCTTTCGAGAAAATTGAATGTTCAATGTTACAATTACATAAAATGTGGATTTCTTCTTCAAAACATTTGAGATCAATGATTATATATAGAACATAAAGTTAAGGATCATATGAAGAGAACCAAGAACAAATATGACACAATTATATTTCATTCCAATGACCATGGAAAAACCCCAAAGGGGGAAAACGTGAACAATTGTTCTTCTATTGTATTTCTTCAATTGTTGAGTAGAGTAGACAGAGAATAAGAATGCATAAAGTCATCAATGTCTCATCTCCTTGATGTTGAAGTGCACATTCCTTTTACTTGGAGATCTCGTCCTTCTCTTACATATCATGTGGTTCACACTTTTCTCTTACTCCTCCCTTGCTTTTAGTCCACACTAAAAAATCTTTCTTCTTATTCACAATGAACATGCTACTCTCAATTCTCACTTTTTTCTTTATTAAATAGATGAGAAGGAGAGTAGTTACAAAATGAATTTATTCCTTTACCCAATAATAGTATAATCAAATTCCTATGTAGGAGTTACTTGAGGAGAAGTGGAACTCATCCAACAATAGAGAGAAAGTTATGCTTATCTTAAGGAGTTAGAATTCAAATTTGGGAGAGTGAGAGTTACACTTAGAGATGAGAGAATATTTGGTGAGAGTTACAAATAGAATTGAATGAGGGAGTTACAAGTGAATTTAATGAGAATGAGTGATGCTCTTTCCATACATTGAATTCGTAAGGGAGAGTTAGATTTTCTTAATTATAGAGTTACTATTTTATTCCAAGAGAGGAGTTATTATTTTATTCCAAGAGAGGGGTTCAATTTTCCAAGTAAGAGATTATCAATTTAATTTACTTATTGCTTTAGAGAATTATTTTTTAGAGTCAATTCGAGACTTACTATTTTATTTCAAAGAGAGGAGTTATTATTTTCTTCCAAGAGAGGGGTTCAATTTTCCAAGTAAGAAATCCTCAATTTAATTTGCTTATTGTGTTAGAGAATTATTTTATATTAATCCATTAAAGGTGAACATTTTACTATACAACATCCATGGTTACCTATGATTTTAAGAGAAATATTTTCTTGAGGGGAGGGTAATGTTGTGTATAAAAATTAAATATAAATTAATTAAGAGTACTTAGGAAGAAGGGGATAAAAATATCATGACCACTCATGTAGAAGGAGCCAAGACTATTCTTAACTCAACTTCTTCATTGCAACATCATCACTTAGTTCCTTTCATATTATGTGTGTGTGTGTGTGCTTTTATTTATTTCTAGAACAAGTAGAGAAGATAAAATCCAAAGGACAGAGAAGTTGGTTAAACAATATGGCAACATGAGGTAGGATTGTTCCTTACACACTACAAGTGACATTGGAAAAAGGAGTCATCACCATGATAAAAGAGATAACCATTTGCATTAAATAACCATTAATTCCCTATTATCATTTACTTTCCATATGAACATAGTAAATTTTATAGCTTGGTCAATTTATAATTGTATTCAAGAAACCCATTCTACAAAGGTGTTATCCATATCATGATTCCTTCTTACATATTGTTCATAGTGAGATAGTTTTGGTAATATATCTAAGAATATAGACCCATTTGTGAATGGATTACTATGTTGCATAATTTATTAGAACTTTCATTGAGATTTTGTGCCACAATTCAAAAATTCCTAAAATGGATAGAGAAAATCCCCAATCAAACCCACCTAAATATGAAATTGATGTTACCATCAAAGGGGGGCAACTAGTTCATGACTGATGTTTAATTCTCTTCAAATCACCAACCAACAAAATATCACCAACCCCCTTGTCCCTTATGTCACTCTAGCACTCTCGCACCTTACACTATCATCTATGCTTTGTTTTGTTGACTTGAAATTGAAACTATATTTTTTGGGAGTATAAATGAATTCTTGGAATATTTTTATAACAATGTTGTTGGTTTTTCTAGTCCCCAATAATAGGAAATAGTCGAATATGTGAGAATAATTGAGTTATTAATGGAAGAAAAAGGAGAAGGCTAACCATTGGATATGTAATTCATATTGGTAAGAATGATTTTGATGCCTCCATGCTTGGACATAATGTGTCAATTTCTATAAAAATATATAATTAAGCTTATTTTTAATGCGCATACACAATTCTACCCTCTTCTTTTGGAAATTAATAGTGTGTACACAATTCTACCCTCTTCCTTTGAAAATTAATAGTGTATAGATTAGGTGAGAAGAAACTTTAATTTTATCTCAAATAGGTATATCCCACATCCATCATGGAGTAAATACCATTAAAAACATTTATTATATAACAAAGTGGAATTACATTATCCCACATGTATTATGGTGATATGGTTTTTGGATATGGTTGGTATATAAAAAAGTTCAGGAAATACTATGAAAAACACATCACCTTTTATTTCAAACTTGTTTCTTTATAAAAAAGTTAAGTCTTAGGAAGATTTTTATAAATCTTTATAAAGAAGTTAAGTACGAGGGAGGTGTCCATGTTTGATTTACATTGAAAATATGGTAATGTTTGTGAGTTGGTTATTAACAAAACATGCTATATTCCTTCATTTATTAGAATTTGAGGTTTCTTCATTTATTACAATCTAACATTTCCTATTTTAACTTGTTATTACTGTAGGTTACTCTATATTAAAAAAAACAAATTAGCAATACTTTCTTATTCATAGATATAGTGTTACTTCTACAATCATTAGGTTTTTTGTTTTTTTTGTTTTTTTATAACTTTAGAACATTGAAAAAAAATAGGATTGAATAAAAGTTTTCTTGAAAGGATATATAATATTCCACGCACTTAGAAAAAAATTATAGAAACAACCTTGTTCATTCCAATAATATGGGGTTTCATTAATTTCAGGCATTCCAAAGGGTTTTGTTGTAGAAATTTACAAGAGGATTTTGTTACATTGCTGGATATCTTTATGCAAACTAGCAATTAGGGTGATTTTGTTGTAGAAATTTACAAGAGGATTTTGTTACATTGCTGGATATCTTTATGCAAACTAGCAATTAGGGTGAGGATCTTGTTTTCATATTTTTATAGCAACTAGGGTGACAGTCTTATTTTATTTCATGAAAGAAATCTCTATGGTAAGGAGGTCAAAAATCATAGCAACTAGAAAAGAGTGTAAGGGTTTCTTTTTATTTTATGGAAATCAATGTCAGAAATCTCTTATGGAAACAAGAGTGAGTGTTTTGTTCTATTTTGTTGTATAACTATTTCCACACTCTACAAATATAGACTAAGGGATTTGTTAAAAAATATACATTAAGTATAGACCAAGGGTTTTTTTTTTTTTTTTTTTTTTTGCAGTGTTTATTCATGGAATTTGTAAGCCTTAATCACTAATAATCCATTCTTCTTATTTTATGTTTTTTCAATAATTTATTTTCTACCAATATATAATAATTCACCTTCTTGATTTTATGTTTTTTAAATAATTTATCTTCTACCAATATATAATAATCCATCTTCTTGATTTTATGTTTTTTAAATAGTTTATTTTCTACCAATATATAATATTGAGTGATTGGATACTTCCATAGTTTTTCATATTGCTAGTTATTTTAGGAATCATACTATGAAAAATGTGTGATCTATCCAACTTTTTGGATGGTGACTCCATCCATCATCAGGGACCAGAGAGAGCTTTATAATGGATGGAGTCACCTTCTTAAAAGTGGGAGAGATCACACATATTACACAAGACATTTTACAATTCACACATTTTGCACAGTAATGTTCTGGAAATCACTAACAATATATAATATGCCAAGTTACAAATTGTTAGCATATGCATATTGTTCAAGCATGCCCTAATAAAAAAAAAGAATTAAATACAATGCACTCTTCAACCCCTTTCTAAATTCCATGTTTTTGAATTGTTTTTATGTTTTTGTATGTTGACATTTGTAGGAGAAATGGGGGAATGTCATCCCATTTCTATGTATCACTTGTCAAGTAAAACTTTGTTTGATAAATTCTCATATTTTCTTTTGATTTTATGTTTCTCTAGCAGTAATGATATTATAAATGTGTGAATTATAGTTCATTCTCCATTCATGGACCACTCCACAAATTTCTTATCCTCATATAGGAAATCCCATATGCCCTAGGCTACAACGCTAGTTCATTCCTTAGGCACACTTTCCTAAAGCTTCAAAAATACATCTAGTCTAAAAGGGTATTATATCCTAAATATTGTGCTTTACCATACCATATCTTTCATCAGGTTAATACATAGAGATAGTGACACACATGCACTAGTCATACCAAAGCCCCATTCCTTTATGGACTATTGTTACAATAGTTTTCCTAGTTTTAATTGTCATTGCTTTATCCATTGTAGCTGAACCAATTGAACTTACTATGCTCCCTTGTGTCATGTATTATGCCTATACTTATTGACCTTATAAAAATTCTTAAGGGGACTTACCTTGTCTGTCCATATGTTCCATTTTCTAGCTAATATTGTGATTTCTTAAGTTATCAATATTCATTGAATAATTATTTATCTAGCATGAATATAATTAATTTTAAAAAATTTGATTAAAATTCATGTTTTGGTTCTGATCATTGCTATTAGAAGGAATTTTAGAAAAAAAAAATCTTCGAAAGACAACCCAACACGCTTTTACACTTTTCATAGCCTTAACCAAAAAATTTTATTAACAAAATTCAACCTCCCAAGCCATCAAAAACTTATATCTAACATAATACTTTAGATTTCGCTACCTTTTAGATTAAACTAGATAATAGATTATCCCTCTTTAAGGAAATGCCATCGAATTTATCCCGAGCTTAAACTAGATAATAGATTATCCCTCTTTAAGGAAATGCCATCGAATTTATCCCGAGCTGTTGACCTTTTGTGAGCGTTTTCATGGATGACACCATGACGTGAAATTTTGACGAAAATATGATGTGACATTTGTGTGCCGCTGGCACAAATATGAGCTTCGGCGAAAATATGACGTGAAATTTGTGTAGCCGCTTGTACAAGTGACGCCGAAAACCGTCCGTGAAAATTTTATTAACAAAATTCAACTGCCCAAGCCATCAAAAACTTATATCTAACATAATACTTTAGATTTCGCTACCTTTTAGGTTAAACTATATAATAGATTATCCCTCTTTAAGGAAATGACATCGAATTTATCCCGAGCTGTTGACCTTTTGTGAGCCTTTTCATGGATGACACCATGACGTGAAATTTGACGAAAATATGATGTGACATTTGTGTGGCCGCTGGTGCAAATAGGCGAAAATATGACGTGAAATTTGTGTAGCCGCTGGTACAGGTGAGGCCGAAAACTGTACGTGAAAATCCTGAGAATGTTTGCTGTTGGAGAGAAACATAGCAACTGAGGTTGCTTCCGTACAATATGTTACCATTGGTCGAAGATGAATTCTCGTTAATGGTAACCTTTTGTTCAGTTAATCATGAATCATGAAGTTAATTTGTGAATGAATAAAAATAATATATTCAGTTAATCATAAATCACGAAGTTAATTTGTGAATGACTTCGCATTGCCTCTAGTAAGCTGGGCTTGACCACAGTTATATCACTATATAAAAGCCCATCAGTAGCTCACACAACTAAGCCCACCAGCTGTAAAATAATTTCTTTTAATGGCTTCTGAAAGAGTTCATTTCGACCGAGGTCACACAATTTTCATTTTATCAATTCAAGCTTTAAACTTTTAGGATTTTATTTTGTAAATTTGGATGGTTCTCCTCAGTAAAAATTATGTCATCATAATTTTATGAATAGTTTGTTTTTTTCTAAAAATTATAATTATTAAATTAATTAATAAATAATGAATACAATTAACTTGGAGTTTATTTATTTAATTTTATATCTTATATTTATTTCCAAAATTTATAATTTATTATAAGATTAGAAAAAAATATGGGAATATAATCATTTTTTTTAATACAAGTTATTAAACTATAAAATGAATATGAAAATAAATATAATATTATTGATAATAGTAAATATATTTACGTTATTAATAAGATGTGGAGAGAGGCCTTTCTTTTGAAACAAATAGATATGTAATGTTTGATATTTTTGCCTCTAAATTACATTAAAAAATAAACAAATAAATAAGTTAAATAACAAGAGTAATGTGATATAATGTAAAGTTTTAAATTAGGTCAAAATAAAATAAAAATAATAAGAATAAATATAACAATGTGGGAAGGTACTAAATACCTATGATATTTATATGGAATATAGTTTATTTAAAGGGGCAAATTAAATCAACCTAGATCAATCTTAATGATGGAGCTATCAGGGACTCAAAGGGATGGAATTTATTGGCATCCAAAGACAAAGCTTGTTTAATTTACACTTTTAAATAGATTATATTCCACACTAATACCATGACTTCTCAATACCATGGGTCATTGTTGAATTATTTTATTTTTATAGGGTTATTTTTATTTTATTTTTATGTAATTTGGCTTAGTCAAAGCAAACATTACATTGCAACATGTCTATTGTACTCAGTTGGAGAGTACCTTTTACGGACCTTAATATATTTATCTTAACTTTAAGAGTAAGCATTTTACCCTCCATCTCTCAGGTGGCCTCCTCCTACCAGAAGTGCTTCCATTGCAGTTTAATGTAGGTAATGACTCTAGCATAATTTCTCTATGATCTAATACTTGTAGTGGTTCAACCTACAACTCTCCTCTTGGTTCCACTTATAGGAAATTTTAATCAATGAGGTGAAAACTATCATGGACATACATTTTTAATAAAGAGACATCTAAAAAAATATTCACTTTCATATGGCTTGGTAGCACAAGGAGGTAGCCCACCAAGGCAACTCCATTTAATATCTCTAATTTTGGACAAAACCTTGGCACCAACTTAGCACAAGTTCCTAATCTAAATGCACTCTTTTTTTGTTTTACTTGCATGTATACATGTTCTCCCACTTTTCTAGCTATCCTAGGGATGTTTGACAATTGATATTGTCTGAAACTTTGCTCGCACTTGGAATGTTGGCATTTGATGTCAACCATACTAGCATTGAGATGAGATGCAACAAATATCAACACTTAAGCCATAATATGACTACTATGACCAAAACTTCACAAGGAGGACCCCATGGGATTGATAAGCCTACTCTAAAGAGCCAAAAGTTTGTTAATTGTGGGCAAAGTGAATGTGCTAGGAAGTAAGGGAAAAGACACATCAACCAAACATCTCATCCTCTCACAGTGTCTTAATTTCCAATGATAACATCTTAGAACCCACGTGACATATAATCCATCTAAGAGGAGCTTGAAATAATTTCTTTATGGAGTTTAAAGAAGTGTCAAGATAAAAGTGTTGGGCTTGGCAGCTCTCACCTTAGTGCCAAGCCTTTTTCATTTCTAGTAGAAATGATACCAATGGTGGAGATGCATTAAGAGAGTAACTTGGCCCATGAAGGGGTTAAAATTTAGGGGCTTCGCACCTAAAGGCCTAGCAAGTGCTCACAACATCTCGTCCCATTACCTTAAAACATCTAAGGCGAACTAAAGGGCAAAATCCACACTATTGATAATGGTGCTAATGGAAAGCCTTTAGGATTTAGATAAATGACTTGACATATGGGAATTAAGAATGGAAGTAAACACAACTGCTGAGAGCACTCATTCAAGGTAGTGAAGGATCACGAAGCACAAGAGCAATTTAATGTAGCCCATTGTGAAACACTATTGTTCACCCATGAGCTTCATTGAAGGATATCATGAGTTAAATGAAAATGAGTGTTTGTGGTATTATTCTGCTATTCTCCTATGCCCCTTGAAGAGAAAAAAGAAGAGCCATGTTGTGAGTACATGTAGTTATTGATGGAGGAGCTATTTGATTCAATAGCTTGAATCTAACCTAATTCTCTACATATAAAACAATCCACAACCCTTTCTTTGCATTAACTCTTCTCCCATGTCTGAGTATAGTATGGCAAGCCATGCATTGCTGGTGCTACAGAGGAACAACAATGTGCTGACTAATTAGACAAAGTGAAAGTAGAATTTGTGAGCTTTTAATTGTTTAGCATTGTGAGTGTGTAAGAGAGATAGAGTGAAGAATATGGTGGTGAGTAGAGGTAGTTGAGCAAAAAGGATCAGGCTTCAAAGGAGAGTTCTAGAGCTGAATGAAATGACGTGGTACTGCATTATACAATATTTATGTTTTTGTCTATATGTATTATCCTCTATTTTCAATTTGAAAATTGTATGAAAGGAAGAACAATGGCTAGAGAAGGTAGTTTCCTGCATTCATAAGAGGTTCGTGCCTCTTGTAAAGTTGTATCTTTCTACTTGAAGGGTATTGGGGACTCGTGTGAATAGGTGCTCACAAAAAACTCATGCAATTAAGTGGGTGCTTAAATTAAATCATAATAAAAAACATATTAGTGGTTTTCTCACACTCATTTTTACATAAAAATACCTATGTCGTTTTGTGTGTATGTTGTTCATTTCACGTATTTGAATGTCTTATATTTCTATTGATCTTTATTGTAGTATGAATGCTCTCTCAAATAACTAACAATAGTGAAAATAATTGAAGGTTTGCAATTAATTTTTTATGAATGCAACTATTAATGATTCACCCCTCCTCTGAGTAATTCCTTATTACAATAATTGTTATTAGAGAAAAGTTCCTTCATGAAAATTCTAACCACTCAAAGGTAGATTCATTAAGAATATGTCTAGGCAAGGGAGTCAAGGTACCTACCCAAGCAAGATACCACTCCTTCGTGGTACAAACTATGCCTTATTGAAAGTTGAGTTGGAAGCTTATCTTATATCCCTAAGAGTAGATGTTTCTAGTTCTATTCTAGTAATTTATGATGTCCCTAATGTCCCTCACACTAATGCTGATGGTAAAAACCTATATGGAAATATTGATAAAACCAAGACTTTCATTCTCCTTGTGCTAGTGAATCTTAAGACATAAAAATTATGTACTGGAAGTATGCTAATGAAGTATGGGTCAATCTCAATCAAAGTCTTGAAGGAGATGATAGAGTTAGAAAGGAAAAACATCAAACCTTAAAAATGAGTTTTGAAATCTTAAAAATACACAGAGAAGAAAGCATGGAAGAATAATTTCTCAGAATTGATGAAGTAACCAATATGATTAGAGGAGTGTGTGAAGTTTTGAAAAAATATATCATTGTTGAAAAGGTCTTCAGATCTCTACCCATGAGATTTCATTCCAAAGTGTATGACATTAAAAGCATGTCTCATTTATAGAATATCACATGGATGAGTTGTTTGGTACTATCATGACCTATTGAACCATCATCTTCTAAATATTCCTCTGTGTATGCATCATCATTGATGTCGGTGGCCTTAAAAACATGCTGGCCAACCTGTTTGTGTTACCCTTCTTATACTTGTTTGTGTTACCCTTCTTATACTTATTATGGGCCTAAAGTTACTATAACGACTCGTGACGTGTGTGGATTATTATCTCCTTTCCTATTAGATAGTTCTTCCACTTCTTCACACCTTGCACCATGGCATAGAGCTCCTTCTCATAGGTAGGGTAGTTAAGAACTCCTCGATGAAATAATTCAGAATGGTAGAAAATAGTCCTTCCTACTTGCATCAAGACAACTCCCATAACATAACTAGTCAAATATGTATCGAGTTCAAAGGGCCATTGCATGTTTGGTAATGCCAAAAATAGTGCTTCACTTATCTTCTTCTTTAACTCATCAAAACCCTTCTATTACCCTTTTCTGCTAGAAACTCCTGCCACTTATTTTTATGGCATGGAGTGGTGTTGATAGTGCTGAAAACAAGGCTATGAATCTCCCCAAGTATTGTGGCGCTCCAATGAAACTCATAACCTTACTAACATTTTTAGTCACCAACCATTTCATGATGACCTCTATATTTGAAGGATATATCTTCAATTATCCTCCACCAATCACAAATCCCAAATACATCAAGGACTCTTGTGCAAACTCACACTTCTTGATATTTTCTAGCAGCTCGTGCTTCTTCAATGTTTCGAGCACCAGGCTATGAATCTCTCCAAGTATTGTGGCGCTCCAATGAAACTCATAACCTTAGTAACATTTTTAGTCACCAACCATTTCATGATGACCTCTATATTTGAAGGATATATCTTCAATTATCCTCCACCAATCACAAATCCCAAATATATCAAGGACTCTTGTGCAAACTCACACTTCTTGATATTTTCTAGCAGCTCGTGCTTCTTCAATGTTTCGAGCACCTGCATCAAATGTGAATTATTCTCCTCCCATGTAGGACTATATACCATTATATCATCCAAATAGACATTAACAAATGAATCTATAAAATGGCATAATACATCATTCATTAATGTCATAAATTTAGTTATTGCATTATAGAGGATGAATGGCATAACTAATAACTCATACAAACCTTGCCTCTTTTTGAAGCTGGTCTTCCATGTATCTTCTTCTTTGACTAGAATCTGGTGATATCGAGACTCTGAGTCTAGCTTAGTGAAATATATTTTTTGTTGGAACTGATCTAGGAGATCATCTTTCTAGGGCATCGGGTTTCTCTTATTCAGCATGATTTTATTCAATTCCCTATAATCTATACACGTGTGTGAGGTCCCATTTTTCTTTGGCATAATGATGATGGGTGACCCAGACACCTTGTTCCAACAGTTGTTGCAACTATTTCTTCACCTCACTTCTTTCTATAGCATACTTCATGTACAACCCAACATTTGGCAATGGGGAGTCTGAAAATAGCTAGATATCATGCTCCACTTCTCTCTTAGGATGTATCCCTTTAGGCTCTAGGAACACATCCTTGTATTCCTATAAAACCTCCCCCAATTTTTGTTTTCTTTTCGTTAGTACACCCCTCTAAGGAACGTTACCTATTATTGACTCATCTATAGACTAATTTTCTCTTAAAAGAAATAAAACATACTTCTTGCTCAATCTAATCAATTTATTGGCTTTGTTGCCACTTACGAGTGAAACTTTTTACTTTTATTTATGCACATTGATGATGAACGATATTTCATCCTTGATGAGATGGTACTAGTTAACTCTCGCCATGAATATAGCAGCACACATGTACATGTGTGGACTGTAAAAAACAACTCCACATACATCAAGGGGAACCACATATAGATCTACCTCATCAATAAAACAAACACTCATAACAAATGTAAGTTTAAACTAATTATTTATCGTAAGCTTTGCATCCTTATGTACCCATCCCAATGGATATGGGTTCGGATGGTCACTCCATCCCTAACATCTTGTCTAGATCTGTTGCAATGAGATTTTCCTCCAATCCTAAGTCAAACAGAGCATCAATCTTCATCTTGTTGACCTGTATCTTTACATGGAAGAGTTTGGTCATTTCTTTCTCTTCGTGCTGTTGAAGGATACCCAGATTCACCTCCTTTTGAACTAATGTATAGGCGATCTTCTCATCCATGGCTAAGCTTCTTTCAAATTGGTTGTGTGAATTAATGGTCATGATATTCTTCTTATTATTATCTTTCTTCGTGTTCTTTGAGTTTAGCTCTCAATGCAACTTCCAAAACCTCTGCTCTGTATCACCATCAACGTTGTAGTGGTTACTAGGATTTTTGCACTCAAGTGTTGTGGCTACCATATTTTTATCCTTTCCAAGTTTTGGTTTCTTCTTCCCATCCTTAGAAGTGTCTTGTTTTTCTTTTTTCTTTGATCCACTAGATTGCGCTCTTTTCAGACCTATGTTCTCGAGGTGTTGTGCCTATACATAAGTATCATCCATCATTTTGGGCTTGAACAAAATCACTTTCTCATGAACACTGTGGTGCATACTCGTCAAATACTTGAGGACTACAACTTGGTCCTTTAGAGAGATACACAACATTATAGTCATCTTTCTGAATTCTGAGTACTCCTAAATGCTTTGGCATAGATTTTGCGTGAAATGTTATTGGCACCAAAGGATGCGAAAGAGTACTCCAAGAGATGAAATTCCTTTGCAACCTGAAATGATTTTTGAGCCAGTTGACAAGTGGGGCACGGACTTGGTTGGAACTTATTGACGCTCAATCTAAGAAAAACAAGTATATCATTATGTGCATTAACTATCTGGGTAAGTGCACTGAAACTAAGGAAATTAAGGGAGCAACAGAGGAGAGGGTGGTTGAGTTCTTAAGGGAGAATGTATTTCACAAATTTGGGTACCCTAGAGAACTGGTCACTGATCAAGGCATTTTACCTGCAACATGATTGAAGACGAGTTAAGCGAGCATAAGGTCAAGCATAGAACGTACACTCCCTATCGCCCACAAGCTAATGAGCAAATGGAGGTCACCAACAAAGTGCTCGAGGGCATCGTGACCACAGTGGTTTGAAACAACATGAAATATTGGGTAGATAAAGTAGTTAAAGCCACCTGGGCCTATAATACCACCTAGAAGACAACCACTGGATTCACACCCTAGGATTTGGTCTATAGGAAAAAGGCTCTATTGTCCATTGAATTTGAGTATAACACATTGAGTATGGCAGCCCAACTAGATCTAGATCTCAACAATGCAAAAGAGAAAGATTACTCCACTTGAATGGCTTAGATGAGGTCAAAAAGCAAGCCCTCCTATACATAGAGGTAACTCAAATTTAGAGGAATATCTAGCATGATACGAACATCAAAGATAAGTAATTTGAAGAAGGTGATTAGGCCTTATTATATGATTCTAGATATAAATACTTTAAGGGAAATTTAAGGAAAATATGGTTAGGGCCTTATGGCATAGGGAAATGTCATGGTAATGGTTCAGTGCAAATGAGAACCATGGATGTAGAGACCATCCCTTTACTTGTTAATAGGGACATAATGAATATTTACAAGAGACCATTGTCAAGGAAAGAGTTCATTGATGGTATCAATAAAATAGTGATGGTGGTGGAACAAGTTTTAGTTCCTCCCTTAGCAAGTTAGTGAGAAAAGAAAAATGAAAAATAAGGACCAAGGTGAAAGCGTCCATTAGGCACCTCAGTCCCATTATCAAGTTGAATACCTCTCGCGGCAGCCCAATGGTGTCCAAAATAAAAAGGAAAAAGAGAAATAAAAATATATCTAGGTGAAAACCTCTCTTGAGAAGCGGAGGGAAAGCAACTAGAATGAAAAACTGTTGGAGGCAGACTAGTTGTTTTCAAAAAAAAATTGAAAAGAAAAAGAGAAAAGAAAAATCATGAAAAATTGTTTCTAGGTCAGTACGAGGACAATCAGAGAGCAAAGGAGAATAAAAGAGGGACCTATTCCTCTCATATTTGTATTTCCCCATCCATTATCCTTCATGATTCCACCATTTCTTTCCATTGTTTCACTCATTTGCCTTAATTGCAAGGGTATTATGTTTTCTACACGATTCCTTGTAAACCTAAAGGATTCCCTGTAAACCTATAAGATCCCTAAAAACCTACAAGATGATCTTGTAGGAATTATAGTGGCTTCAGAATCATAAAATGAGTAACCCTAGGGCTAGGAAATGACCTTCCCATGTCCAAAAATAAAAAAACCTACATCACACTTTCATTACGTGAGGAGGGCAGCATGTGAGTGTATTTCTCACTATTCACACTTCTAGGCCTCCTCTCTATCCATGTCATCATACTCAAGTCCAACCAGTGGAAACAATTAAAATTTTGAGGCATAAGTAGCAACAACACATCGTGTAGGAAATCATGTAGCTACCTATCCCACAAAATAAAAATCATACATTGGAGCGAGCTTCCAACATGAAGATCCAAGAGTAGAAGAAGCTCGAGAGTAGTAGCAGCACATTCATCCTAAACACCACGTACCTTCACATCAAGGAAATCAAGACGGAAATATATATATATATATATATATATATATATATATATATATATATATATATAAGGAGAAAGAAATAACATGCAACCGACACAGAACAAGCATATCATGTCCTCAAAAAATTGCAGCAAGGTATTAGCACCATATGGAAGTATCTTGCTTCACTCTCTCAGTTGCATATCTTAATTAAAATATGTAAAGATTGTGGATGAGTTGGTTTATAAGTGAAAGGTGGAGAGTTAACGTCGCCAACTTCATTCAATCAATGAGGACAAAACAGTTAGTCCCCACACATGTGGCAGCTGTCAAGTCAAACAAAAAAGAATTACATTAGAAGTAGTTGAGCTACAGATGCCCAAAGTAGGATTTGATTATGAGGAGAGGGGAATGATGATGTGGTAATGGGGACCAATGGTCCAAAAATGGGAAAAATCATACCTCAGCTGCTAGCACACCACCTCGCTGAACTCGACGATAAGAGGAAGTAAATGTTGATCCTCATGCACTCATGCATTCATATTCTCGAGGATCATTGTGGAAAAGTCGCTCTCGTACCTAGGAAACCTACGGAAGATAAAAAAATCATCTTGATCGTGCGCAGGATTTCCTATAATATCACATGGGGAATCCTACATGACACAATCAGGCAGTCTACGGGATTGGGAGCAAGCAGTTTCATATAAGGAAACATAGAGGATGGCTACAACAAGCACCATAAGGAGGTAGGCTCTACATTTCCTTCCATTTTTCCTTGTGAAATGAACAAAAAAATCTCCCAGTTTGATTGAATTTGATATTTGTGTAAGCGAATAGGTCCACAAGTATTTTAGTCCCATTTCCTCCTTCATTAAAATTTTTATCATACATATTTTCTCCTCAAAGATCATGAGACAAAATCATAGGGGGATTTAATAGAAGGGAGCCCATCAACACTATGAGGATTCACCAACACCCTCCTATGCTAGAAATCTTCACTAGGCATAATTGGATGGGGTATTTTGAGAAATTAAGAGGGTATGATGATGAAGTAGCCTGAGATTTTTCTCTCTCCATCATTCCACTAACAAGAACCCATGTCATTGTTCTGGTGAGGGGCCCCCCCATAGAGTTCGCCCCTGAACTCATAAGCATAATTACCACAGTTCCCTTAGGGGTGTGTTGGAAAAGGAAGACAAGGGTAATAACCAAACTGCCAAAAAGAAATTCTTTTTAGAGGGAGAGAAGCTCATTGAAGACAAGAATGGACTGAGGAGAACAAGCCTACCATATCCATGGAATGAGGTAAGCTACCACCTTATAAAATACATATCATGTGAAGGTAGGTATAGTGTGGTTTATGGTTATCACTTTAGGGTGTTTTAAGAATGGAGGTTTGGAGTAGAAACACCTCCTCACCATATGGTTAACATACCATATTTCCTTTTGCAATCACTGATAGATACAACTATAAAGTTGTAGGAAGGATAGTACCAATAGTTTCCCCACCATGGGTTAATTAGAATTATATAAAAGATGCCCTCAAAGACCTCAAAATTCCTATCCAATGGGAAATTTTTAGAGACATGTTGACAAATGAGGATATCAAAGCCCTCACATATGATATTAGCCCCACTATGAGTGAAAAAGACAAAGAAGAGTCTGAAATAGTTGGAGAAGAAGCAGAGAAGTATGAATAGGAGATAGATGAGGATGAAAAGGAAGAGAAAGAGAAAGAAGGTGATGAAGAAATAGAGGAATATGTTAAGGAGGACATTGATAAACAAGATTAGGATCTCGAAGGAGAAGAAGAGGGGGAATACAAGTGTGAGAAGGGAAATGGAAATGAAGAGGCAAAAGACAAGGAGAAGTCACCTAGGGTGTCTCCAGAACCCACTGAGAAAGAGACAACAATTTCCGTGAATTCCCTCAGCACCCCTATCAAATAAAAAGGAAAACAACAGAGGCAAACCCACTTATACTTTAGAACAACAAAACCCCAAACTCCAAGCAAGGTTCATGATAAGGCAGGGAAAACCCCAAACTCCAACCATGGTTCCCATTGCTATTGTGGACTCACCTAAATAGCAAGAGAAGATGGCTCCTCTTATAAAAACTCAGGAAGAAGGATCCTAAAAAAAAACCTCACTTAAGCCTCCTACCACCTATGTGAGAAGGCCTATAACTATATCCACCTGATCCAAAGGAAAAGACATCCTATAGGATATAGAGCAGGACCTACAAGAAGCAGAGGTAGTCCTACAAGAAACTTTGTTGAACCTACATGAAACTTAAAAATTGGATGAGGAAGGAAGTAAGTAGCTAGAAACAAGGAGAGAGGACCCACAACTAAGGGAACCTAGTGCTCAACCTAACTTTGACTCCTACTACAGATTTATTGAAAGGGGGAGGGTCATTCCACAAAGATTTTCCATTCCGTTATTCTTTGAGATTGAGAAAGAAACAGATAGAACACATAGATTGATGTATATTACCGAGTTGAAGGGAGTGCAGGACGTTGGCCACATGGAGGAAAAGCTCAAGGAGATGGGTAGAAAACTAGGTAGCCTCATGGAGATTAAGGCCATAATGAAAACTCAATTGGAGCAAGAAAATGCATGGTTGAAATGACAACTGTAAGAAATAAAGTATCATTTGTTATGCATGGCCACTCTATCTTTGGAGTCCATCCAATGCATGATGCCAACTAAATCCTATGTATTATACCTTAAGGAATAATGGATACTATTCTAAATCAATACCCTTACATAGAGAGCCAGTATGCCATACTAAGATTATAGATATTTCGTTGATCTCTGTGATAAAAGTACATTATAGTATATGGATAAGATGTCTAAGCTCTAGTTGCATAACATGGATTTGACATATATGAATGTATGAAACCCTAATCAAAGGTTGGCAGATTTACAGTTGGTGGGTTTGGCATCATGGATGAACCATGAGGAAGTAGAGGCTATAGAAATGAAGAAGATATTGGCAATGGAACAAACTGAGCCTCTCGTGATAAGAGCTAATTAGTCGACTCCAATGGATGCCATTAGAACATATAATTTAATTGCAAATGATCCTCAACTTGCAGCCATATATCTTCCTACCCAAGAGCAAGAAATTAAACATTTTGGGGATATGTTTACATTGTTAGGGGATGATAGCATGCAATATTTCCAAAGGTGATGGAATACTTTGATATATAGTTTGAAAATCACATAGTACCATTCTCCTCAAAGGATGAGAGAAGCATTGAACATGACACCCATGTACAAACAAACCATCGAAAGGCTCAAACTCAATTGGATTGTCTTGAGACTCAGTGCACCACTTCTCTTGGGGATGCTAGAAGGAGAGAAGGAACATGAAGAGAGAAAGCAGTGGGAGGAGGTAGAGAGGAAGGTAGGATTCTATGCATAAGAAGAGGAAACCACGGTAGAAACATGGGATGTCACGGAGGCCACTAGAGCTATGAAAGGCATGGATATTGATTGAGTTGCTGAGAGGATGAGAAACACCTTCAATATGGGGGTCATGATTAACCTCATCATTGGGTAACTATATGGACCTCAAGTCACCTCCTAGCTTAGTCAAATCAACTCTTCTCACAATTTATTACATGTTTTGATTATATTTTGTTTAATGATATGAGTTGAAGTGCGATGTTATGCCTAGTGGACTAATATGCATTAAATGTAGGTTTGAAAGAGAAAATCGAGGAATTTTAGCAGGATTGAGGTTTGTAACTTAAATGGGACAAGGAAGAGAGATTGTAGGAGGTAAATCCTCCTCATTTACTCCTCCCTCATCCAATTATTCCTCCATTAACCACATCAACTTAGAGTGCAAGCAGCCAAGTCATGAAGATCAAAAGGAAACCGAGCATGTGATAGTCAAAGACTTAGTTGATCTTGAGTTTGGGAGTCGAGAATCCCTAGGTTTAAGGAAGTCATTAGGGACTTTAATTGTATAATAAATAGGCCTAGAGCCTCACTAGGATTCATTATTTTTTTGTATAAACACTAGTTATTTTTGAGCTCGAGACTTATGGAATACATTGCTATGGAATTTTCTATTTTGTTGATGAGAATGAGCATTGTTAAGATCGAGTATTGATTTAACTCATAGGGACGAAGCTCTTTGGTTAGGGCCCAACCCTAGAAGGAAAGGCTACTCTTCTTGTATCTGTATGCTTAGATTGGTTACATAGATTCATGATTAAACTATCCTTAGAAGTATTTCATTGCAGGCAATTATAGGAAACAAGCATCACAAACATGCTAGTAGACGTCTTGACCTTACCTCTTGCTTCAGGGATCATGATTTGAGGAAAGGACCCCTATGCAGCCCCAAAAAGACAGATTTCTATTTTCTCATAAAATTTAGGATTTACTGTACTTGAACCAGCATTTGATATGTTTGCAAGTGTAGCAATCAACTACCATCTCTTCCATCTTTAGTATTACAATAGATATCATCAATAGTTCCATTTCATTCTGAAATTTTCCTCATGCATGAAGTAGACAGTTAACTCATTAAACTTTGTTTTTATAGCTTATTATAATTCTTCTTGCTCACATGATTTCTTGGAAAATAACAATGTTTGATTTAGAGAAAGTGTTTCATTAGTAGAGAGATATCCCATAGCGAGAAACCACCTTCCAACTTCATCCATCCATAATCATTCCTTGCTTCCAACAAGACCTTCACCAATTTCATCATTTTACAAAGAAACTCCTCCAAGCATGTTGAGAAAACCCAACCATCTCCTTGGAATTTTCTCACTCCATTCTACCTATCAGCCACCTTCCCTAAGCCTTCAATCACCTCTAGCACCAATCATTCTCATCTCTGCTATATCTTGTAGAAATATAGGGAATCATGTAGGTTTTTAGTACGTCGAGTAGGTTTTCATGTAGTGGCCTGTTTTGAGGCAAAAATTGAGAAAAAAAATGTAGGAAGAAACACAAGGGTACCTAAGGGTCTCTCAAACCTCCCAACCATTCTCCAACATCCATAATCCTCCTGCCATATCATCAAAAGAGATTAGGGTTCATAGTTGATTTTCCTTAAAAATAATAAAAAGAAAGCAACAAATATATTTCAGTCTTTTACATGCACAACAGTGGTGTTTGATGTTTTGAAATTCCATCCCTAGGACAGTAGCATTTCATACATGTTAGCTTGGCATTCTTGTAAAGCATAGTTTCTCAGTAGTTACTTATCGAATGGTGTTTTCTTAGCATAGGATTTAAGTCATTTTCCTTATTGCAGTAGACAAGATTTCTCTTAGAGTAGATTCGTCTTTCTTTGATTAGAAATCAATATTCTTCTGAATCCATAGAAGTCTGACTTGAAAACCCTAGTGCTCTCTCGTGAGTTGAACAATAACAAGAGGAAGCACCATCAAGTTCACTTGTGTATACAACACTGTCACCTCGAATTTTGTACAAACCCTAGGTTGATAAAGTAAATCTAGTATGTCGAGGGGTTGCATATTTCTTGCTACAATACTGGTTCTCATCAAAAGGTAAGGCCAAAGTTGATGCCCCAAAAGAGGACACTCCTAATTCTTGTGTTGATGATGATTCTCGAAGAAAGTAGAATTATCCTTGCCTCATATGTGAGGTGGATCATTACACTAAGTATTGTCCCTCACAATCTAATGTTAGTCGCTTGCTAAAGAGACTCTCGATGTCTTAAAAGAACCCTTTCCATTGCCATCTATTTTTTTTTCTCTACAAACTCGGTTTAGAGATGTCGTCAAGTCATTACATTGGTTCTGCTCATGGTGCTTATTGTAGCACGTAGAACCTCTCTTCCACAACATGGGTACCCTATGACCTTAATGATGAGCTAATTAACTTACAAGGTCTCTTCCTTGTTTGAAGAACCAATAATATTTTTGAATAGAGTGGAGTTATTGAACTCTTCTGAGAAGTAGTTTCTCTTGGAATTAGGGATATAGTTGTCAAGTTGGATTCAGAGAAAGTTGTGTTACAATTAAACAATCATTACTGAGTAAGAAATCCATAAATATTGCATACGTATCTATGTGTTACATTGCTGGAAATAATTTTTGATTACATTACATATCAACATATTCCACATAATTTAAATACATTAAGTGATGCATTGGAAAATTTTGTTCTTGATAGACATCTACATCATTTGTAAAAATAAAATCATGTTATGAGCACATAAGGAGAAATAAAAAATGCATATATATATCACATCTTCGTCAGTGTTTACAACAAAATTTCAAAAAATAAAGTGTTCTCAGACATTTGGCTTTAAAACCCTACAAAATGTGTAAAAGACTAGATAAACTATCAAAGTGCATGGTGCTCATGATAGCATGAGATGGCTCTGATCACTTGCCCTAGAAATTGACCCAGTCCCACAAAGACTCCCAGAGTATGTCTCTACCAATCTAGTGGAACATTGTTGATAGCGGCATAATCTAGAACCCCTCAAGTGATTGCCTCTAGATTTCACTCCATATTTCCTAAGGGGTGAGCCCCTTCCTCGTAGTCTTCACCAACTACCATGGGCAGCTTAGCGTATTATTGGTAACACTTCTCACGGTCTCTCTAGTTCCACCTCTGCACATTTATCATAAGTTGATTCTTATCTTACACTTTTATAAAAATCATAAAGCTTGAAAAAATCATGAGTTGGCTACATCTCAGGAGCCTCGGATCTCATGGGGTGGGATGTGTTACTTCTGCCCACTAATACTAGAAGAGGGGCACTCGCTCCAAGAAGAAGGTGACCAGTATAGAAATAGACCCGAACTGCTTCACGTGTGTGTGCTTACCCTTCGTCAATTTTCACTTCATGTTTGCCAAGATGCCCCTACACTAGTTGAAGATGGTGGGGGTCAAACATGCGATAGCATACCAAAATTGAGACTTGGAAGCCTCATGCAGATATTATGTTCTAGATACACCTGCCATGGTTAACAAAATTATTCTCAGAATGAGGTTGTTGGTGATTGTTTCAATCTTCATCTTTCCTTTGTTGGTTATCTCGGCACCAAGGCAGTATCTCTGGACTATACTCCTCATAATCTCACCTCCTTAGCAAGATCCAAAGACTTGAATTGCTTCTCTTTGGCAGGATAATCCAGTGATGAAATAAATGCCCATCTTCTCGAGTTCCAGTTCTTGCCTTTTATGATGATGATATCTTCATCTACATCCCAAAGGCTGATTAGATAGGGTAGAAACTCCATATGATCCCTCAACCTTGTGGTCCTGAAGAATAGTGAGCAAATTGATATGTTAAGTGTACAAAACAAGAAAAAAAGTGAAAATGTTACTTTTTCTATTTTCTATCCTAGATGTAGGAAGAAACATTCATGATGAGAATGTTCTCTTGACAATATAGATTTTCTTTTATATGTGCAGAGGTTCATGCTATAGAGGACTTCCCTTTAGTATGAGGACTCATGTGTATTTTCCAAAAGGAATTTGGGACAAGTCAAACAAACCAACCTTGTTATGTTGTTCATAGGAGAGCTTAGGAGCCTTGTCAAATAGGTATGGGAGAATATCCTAATGGAGAAATTCCTTGTTATGCACAACCACAAAGTAATTGGACCACAACCCTACTATGGAAAACTTTGCCACGTGAGCCACAAAACTCATCTTGGTCAAGAGGATGGCAACATTATTATGGTACAAACATCGACTACCCTCAATATTTCCAACAATATCCTCAATTTCAACCTCAAAACTTTTCTGCACCCAAACCTCCAAAATGTGCCCATCCATAATTCCAACCTTAAATGACTACAAGTCAATCGCTTCAATTACCATGTACTTCATTTCCTCAATTAAATGAATTACCTTCTTATCTACTCCGTAATCCCAATAATAAACTGCCTTAACAATCGATTTATAAACATAAAGAAGTATGATATTAAAAACATAATAAAGGACAACAATATTGCTAGAAGAATCATAGATGAGGTAGCACACAATGGTAATAAATATAAGGGCAGAAGGAACATAGAAGGTAAAAAGCTTGATTCAAAAATTAATACGGGTTGTAGAATTATTAATAGTGATGGCGTCGCGGTTGACAATCATCTTGGGGCAGATTCTAATAAGTCTAATAAGTCTGTTATTAAGATCCCCAATGTTCCAAATAAACATGATATGAGAGTTGTTAATCTCTCATCTGTAATGCTCACTCGTGAAGAGATTAATACCCTTAGCAAAGGATTGGGATTCACAGTCTCTCCCAAGAACATTCCATTTGAAAGCATCATCTACAACATTGAGGGACTCGGGGCCTTTCATTAAATAATAAGGAGATACTAAGACACGAATGCTCCCTCGTTATGTTGAAATATAGTCAGTCAAGGAGTAATTTAAATAAGTAGGGTTGGGAGGCTCTTAGATCTCTTCGTAATAATTATAAAATAGTTGTGCTTAAGGCTGATAAAGAAGAAGCCACTATTGTGTTAAATAAGGATGATTACATTCGTAAGATGAATGAGCATCTAAATTGTGGAAGCTATAAAAGAATCAACTCCAAACTTATTCCCAAGGTAATAAAACAAGTCAAGAAAGCGATCATGGAAACTAAACTTGAAGATAAAATAAAAAAGAAGTTGATCCCATCTTGTGAAGTTATACCTCGAATCTATGGGTTACCAAAAATTCATAAGGAAGGGGTCCCTCTTAGACCTATAGTTAACACCATTGGTTCCCCGACCTATGAATTAGCTAAGTATATAGTTAAGATCCTAAAACCTCTAGTTGGTAACATAGACTCTTTTATAAAAGACTCAAATGATTTTATAAATCTTATTAAGAATGAAAGGGTGGATAAGGATGATATTCTAGTAAGTTTTGACCTAGTTTCTTTGTTTACAAAGATTCCTCTAAATGAAGTTGTTCATGTTATAAAGATAGCCACCGATCTTGAAACAACAAAACTTGCAGAAATTGTTTTATGGTCCACTTGTTTCAGCTCTCAAGACCATTATTATGAACAAATATCTGGAGTAGCCATGGGTTATCTGCTCTCACCTATTGTCACCAATTTATACATGGAGTACTTCGAAAGGAAAGCCTTTGACTCATACCCTTTAAAACCAACATGGTGGAAAAGATTTGTTGATGACACAAACTTAAAATGGACTCATGGCAAGGCTGAACTAGAGAAGGTTTTCAATCATGTTAACTCTATATCCCTTGAAATCCAGTTTACTATGGAGCTTGAAGAGAATGGTAAAATCACCTTTCTTGATGTTGTAATCAATAGAAAAGAGGACGGAACTTTGGGACACCACGTCTATAGAAAGAGAACACATATTGATAGCTATCTTCATGGTGACGCATACCATCATCCATTCCAAAAATCTCGTGCCTTAAACACTTTAGCTGATAGGGCTCTTAGGATTTCTCACCCGGATCACCTAAATGAGGAGATTGAACATTTAATCTCGGTCTTGAAAAACCTAGGATACAAAGAGTTTAGTATTAAAAAAGCTATAAGAAGAGCACAAGATAAGATCCTCTCTAAGAGTCCTCCTCAAAACAAGAAAGAAAAATAAAATTGTGGGAAAGTATACCTTCCATTCATCCAAGAGATAAATGGATAAGATTGCAAAAATTTTAAGAAAGAATAACATAAACAATCAATTTACATCATGTGGAACAATAAGGGAAATGATGAAGTGAGTCAAGGATAACATTGATCATCAAGAGCTCAAGGGTGTGTACAAGATTGATTGCTCTTGTGGCAAGAGTTATATTGGGGAAACATGTCGGTCTCTAAGAATAAGACTTAAAGAGCATGGAGCAGATATAAAGAATGGGAGATCCCCTACATTAGCCCTTCGGGAACACTCATCCAAAACCAAACATAATGTGTGTCTAGAAGATGCTAAAATAATTGCTAGAGAGGATAATTATCAAAAAAAGAAAAATGAGAGAGGCAATCCAAATTATGAAATTTCCTCAGAAACTCAAAAGGGACAATGGGAGTGAGATTAATGGAAATTGGCTTCCCCTCATTAGACAAATAAATCCCTCGAGACCTTTAGAAGCATAGTATCCTAGGGTTTCGAAATTAATAAGGTTAGTAAAATTAATAAATTAATTTAATTAAATTTTAATTAAATTAAACTAATTATTAAATTACAATTAAAAAAGAGATAATTAAAATTAATTTAAAAAAATAATTAAATTAAATAGAAGTTAAATAAAAGTTTAACATTTAATAAAAAAAATAAATTAAAGAATAAAATATTTTATGTATGATTTGAATTTTTCATCTATTTTCTTTATTAAGACAATTAGGGGATAATAAAAATACAATGAAAATTTGGAAAATAATAAAATAAAATATAAATTATGATATGAATAATAAAATTAAATAAAGTTGAATTAATTAAAACAAAATGTTTATTTGTTACTTAGGATTAATTAACTAAAATAAAATAAAAACAATAATAAAAACAATAGATAAAATCATAATTAATTGGTTGATTAATTAAAATAATTTATGAATTAATCATATTAATTTTATTAATTAAAAGATATTTTTAGATTCTTAGGTTAAATAAAATAAAAATAGAAAATAAAAATAAGAAAATTAATAGAAAGGACAATAGGAATTTAATTGGTTAGGAGGGTTTGAACACGTGCAGCGAGGGGAGGCTCTGTAATTCGGCACTTGCAGCGACGGCACGCTCTGTCATTCTGTCGCTCTCAGAAAACACGGACAGGTATAGATCCTTCTCCTTCAAGGACTGAGGGTACACACTCGCATGGAGCCCAAGTTGGGGGTGAGGCGGGGGGGTGATGAACCTCCCCCACAAAACGACAATGAACAGTTTGAGAATTTGGCAGAGAAGGGAGCCCCAAACCTGAATGGGGAAACAACGGTCCAGAATGCTAGCGAGTAAAACAAGGGGAAAAGTCACCAAAAGTTCATTCTGCTACATGCAAACTAGTTGCCGCGATTTTCCCAAGGGTTGAACTGCCTGGACATCGAATCGAAGCAAGAATCCAATTCATGAAAGATCATGCTTTAATAGGGAAGTTGATTGGTCTGTGGCGAACAGAAAAAGCTTTAAGGAGCTGGATAAACGCGAAGTGGCACCCTAAAGGGCATATCACCTTGCAGCTGGGGCCGAAAGGTTTTTTCACGGTGATCTTCAATTGCTTGGAGGATAGAAATAGGGTTCTTGACGCCAGACCTTATTTCTTCAACGCGATTGGTTTGTTTCTCAAAGGATGGGTGGAGCGATTCAACCCAGATAAGGTTGGCCTCAGCTGGGCTCCGGTGTGGATTCGATTACACTCACTCCCTGGAGAATATTGGGTGGAAGAATCTTTGAAGGCAATAGGAAACACCCTAGGTCAGTTTCTTAAAATGGCAGAAGAAACGAAAATAGGCAGATATACTTCTTACACCAGAATCTATGTATACATGGATCTCAATGAGGCTCTTGGAGATGCGGTAAATATTTCTTACTTTGACAATGAATGGTTACAGATTATTGATTATGAACATGCGCCCTTTCGATGTCGAAGATGTCATGCCTTCGGGCATTTATTAAGGGATTGCCCTTTAACACATAAACCCTCCTGTGCATCGAATCTGGAAGCCTTTGAAGGAAATGGATTCGTCAAGGTTAGGAATCGCCGGAGAGCACATAAGAAGTATGTTCAAAAACCTAAGATAGAGCAAACCAGCCAACGAGGGCCATCCACAAACAATAGTTTTGGAGCCCTACTTAACGAGCCAGAAACACAAATGAATTTGTCAGAGCCAGAACCCATGAACGATGACAATCCAAAAAAGGGAAGATCCACAATGTCACAAGAAGATACCCAAGGTAAGGAAGCTTCGACCTCACACAAACAAAAAGAAATATTATGGAGTACCCAAGCTAGGCAATTGGATAACCCAAACACAAATACCCGCTTAGAAGAGGAACAAATGGAAGAACAAGATTACTCTTAATTTATGGAGGAAGAAAAAAACCAATAAACATTGGGGATTTAGACCTTCTTGGTCTTGAAAAGGCCTGCACCACAAATAACTTCGACAATATTCCAGTAGGACAACTTAAGAACCTCGAAGAAGTTTTATCACGAGCACAGAGGCATGAATCTCTAGGTATACAGACATGAAGCCCTTGGGATGGAAGATTCATTGCCAAAGATATCAAAAATCGAGGAAGGAAAACCATTCTTCAGAGAACAATCAAGGTTGGGAAAATTTTAGTGGATTCAGGGAGGTATGCTAAGCTAACTAAGTATTATCATCCTGAAAATAATCTTTCTTAATGAAGCTAATCTCTTGGAATATTAGAGGGCTCAATGGCCCCAGGAAAACTCGACTCCTCAAAAACATGATAAAGCAAGAAAACCCTCAGGTTCTATTCTTGCAAGAGACAAAGTGTGACTCCAATGTACTTGATAGATTAGCCACTAAATTCTGGCCTGGAAGTCATAACATAGCAGTTGATGCAGATGGTTCCTCAAGAGGCCTAGCCATTCTATGGGATTCCAGAGCCATGGTGCTCAACAACTTTCATGCACACAGGAACTTCCTTCAGGCAACTTTTCATATTTTAGGTACAAACCAACATGGACTTTTGGCCAATGTCTATTTCCCACAGGAAAATCATCGAAAAGTGGAGATCCTAAATTCCATCTCGGCTCTCAACCAGAACAGACCACTCCCACTTTGGATCACAGGTGGTGATTTCATCATGATCACAAGACTCGATGAAAGAAGAGGAGGAAGATGCAGAAGTTCTCAAGAAGGATCGCTCTTGAAGGATTTCATCCAAAATAACTGGCTTATCAACCTCCCTACTAATAATGGAGTCTTTACATGGAACAACAGACAGGCAGAAAGCCTGCAAATCGCATCCTCGTTTGATAGGTTTCTACTCTTCGATAATCCCATTCATCTTGGGGGTGATTTTTCAGCCTCCATCCTACCCTTCACTGGTTTTGATCACTCGCCCATTTCACTTCACTGGTCTCGACCAGGAAACAACATCCGCAGATCTTTCCACTTTGAAGCCTTCTCGATGACCCATCCAGAATTTCATAAGTTAATTAACATAGAATGGAAAATCTTCCATCCACCTCCAGGCTCCAAAATGTTCCAATTCCAACAAAAACATAAGCACCTAAAAAGTAAGATCGAGAACAGGAATCACACTTCATTCGGCAATATCTTTGAGGGGAAAGTGAACATCGAACTAGACATGAAGTGTCTACCGCAAAAGATCATCACTCTCGGCAGATGAGAGGACCTAGCAGAACAGGAAAAAACCCCTGAATTGCAACTTGCAGAAAAGGAAAAGCGGGAAGAATCATTGTGGAGGCAAAAATCAAGAATCAAGTGGCTCAAAGATGGTGAAAAAAACACCAAATTCTTTCATAGCACCACAATCCAGCGCAGACTGCACAACAATATCACCCACATCCTAAATGAGCAAGGCACCAGAGTAGAAAAGCGTGAAGGTATAGAGGCTGAACTCCTAAATTACTTCAAGCATGTACACAAATAACCAAACATTGACCTTTCCCAAGCCATTTAAAAAATTACAAGCAATATCCCCAAACTCAATTCAGATGAGCATAATCAAATTCTCCTCAAGTGTGTTGATCTTCAAGAAGTGGAAATAGCAGTGTGACAACTAAAAGCCGGCAAAGCCCCAAGACCGGATGGACTCACCTCCAACTTCTTCCACAACTTCTGGGACCTAACTAAGAATGAGGTATGGCAGGTTGTGGAAGAGTCTCGCTCCCTCCGATGGATGTTTCCAGGGATAAATGCTACTTTTATAGCCCTGATACCCAGGGTGGAGAAGCCTTGCAGGCCGAATAGGTTCAGGCTGATAGCCCTCTGCAACATAATTTATACGATTGTCACAAAAATTATAGCCACTAGACTCAAGCTTCTACTTCCTCTGATCATCTCGCTTGAACAATCCAAATATGTTGAAGGCTGGCAGATCACTGGTGGGATCATCCTTACTCACGAAATAATCCATTCCCTGAAGATCTCCAAGAAGCCAGGTATGGTACTCAAACTTGATCTCTCCAAAGCTTTTGACAGCCTCAGTTGGAAGTATATTGAAAAGATTCTTATAGCATTTGGTTTTGATGCTTCTTGGGTCCGTTGGATTATGAGCCTCATATCTTCCTCTTTCTTCTTTGTTCTAATTAATGGCATACCCTCCGAGACCTTTCATTCTACCTGAGGCATTAGGCAAGGCAATTCCCTCTCCCCATTCCTGTTGATCATTATGGCGGAAGGTCTAGGGCGAAGTATTAAACATGTTGAGAAAGCTGCCCGTCTCAAAGGTCTCTCCTTTCACAACTCCCCTGTTTTCACCCATCAACAATTTGTGGATGACAATATGCTTTACAGGCATCCCTCAGTCCAAGAGGCGAGGCAACTTAAAACTCTTTTAACAGACTTTTCAGATGGCTCAGGGGCCTCTATAAATCATTCCAAATCTCAAATCTTCTTCTTTCATACTCCCTATGTTATCCAATCAGCCATCTTATGCATCCTAAGCTTTTCCTCTGCCAAAATCCCCTCCTCATATCTAGGAGCCCCTCTCATAGCCTCTGGCTTGAAGCACTCCTCCTCGAGAACCCTCCTAGACAATCTAGAAGCACGACTTTCCTCTTGGACTCATAGATCTCTTAACATGGCTAGCCGTCTTCTTCTGATTAAAGCTGTCCTTCAAGCCATGCCCCTATACCTTTTTTCCATCCGTGCAGCTCCTAAATGGGTTCTCAAAGAACTCAAATCTATCCAAAGAGCGTTTCTCTGGGGTAGGAGTGGACTTCAACGCAAATGGGCTCTTGTCAAATGGGAAACTGCTTGCCTTCCAAAAAAAGGAGGTGGCATTGGATTAAGAGATCCCACTGATAGCAATGCTGTCATGGGGGCTCGAATCTCGTGGAAATGGATTTTGGGCCTTCCGACTCCTTGGGCTCTATTATTGACAGCCAAATATGTGGGAGACTGTCCAAGGGAGGAACTCGTCAGAATATCAGAGACTTGTAATGCCTCAATTATATGGAACTCAACAAAACAGCACAAGGACCTCATTCAACAACACAGATTTTGGGAAGTGAAGAATGGTGATCGAGCTAGATTTTGGGATGACTCTTAGCAAGAGATGCCTAAACTCAGGGACCTTTTCCCACCTAATGTTCCCCTGGAACACTATCTGCACCCCCAATACACAGTAAGGAACTTTTGGCGCAATACGTCCCAGCAAGACTACAAAGAATGGCTCAAGCAAACTGAGGTCATAGCCCAAGGGGCAAGGCTAGACTAGCAAACTCTCGATACAGAATTAACAAAAAGGAAAATATAGGACTCTGAGGAGAAATACATTCTCAGATGGGGATACGAAGAAATAGGAACCTATTCCACTATAGAGGCATATAATATACTCGTCAAAGATCAAATAAGGCTCGATCCACTATGGAGTAAAATATGGGATCCCTCCATCTCGCCGAAAGTCTCTAACTTTCTTTGGATCCTCTGTCACAAGAGGATTCTTACATGGGATAACCTCAGAAAGACAAATTTCAATGGCCCCTCCATATGCTTCAATTGCAAAAAGGAAGAGGAAAGCATTGAACATCTCTTGTATTCCTATCCATTGGCCTACAAGGTCTGGTAGAAAATAAATTTCCGTTGTCAGAAAGAGGGAGGGGAGGCTCGAGACATAACGTCTAAAATACGCAACTGGGACCCCCACCCCTTTCATTGCAAAATCTTGAATTTTCTCTGGAAGCTCATCCGAGGTTTTGTAACATGGGCCATACAGAAGGAGAGAAATGGTAGAATTTTCAAAAGCCAATCCAAACCACTCGATGAGATATGGAAAATCATAAATAAAAAAATTGAAGAAACCTTATCTCTAAAAACATGGTACCAAGAGGATCTCCCAACTCTCCCTCAGGAACAATCGATATGGAATATCTGGAACTTCCATAGAAAGCAATATCAGCTGATCAAAGTAACAAAGCCTCAAATAGATCCCTCATCGGTGAAATGGACACCTCCTCCCTGAAACATGTACAAACTCAATTTTGATGGGGCTTCAAAAGGTAACCCAGGGAATTATGGATATGGAGGGATCTTTAGAGATCATACTGGAGCCAATATCATAACCTTCTTGGGCTCACAAGGGTGGGACACCAACAACTCAGTTGAGCTAGAAGGTCTTTGGCAGGGGCTACTTCTAGCACAAGAAAGGAATCTCTTCCAGCTATTAATAGAGGGAGATTCTCAAATCCTCATCCAAATGGTCTCGAGAATTCTTTAGGGATCACCATCCTCCAAGGTTAGTAACAGTTGGAGAATGGCTTAACGGTTATTGCATATTGAGCACTGGTTTTGTTCCCACATAGCGATCTCCTTCAACCACATTCGAAGAGACGGGAACAAAGTTGCAGACCTCTTAGCTAATATGGGAGTTGATAGTGGACAGCATCTACATGTCGGATTACCAGCAAATCTAATCTCTGAATCTAAGCTCCTTGACTTCAATAATCTTGTGCAGAAGGAAATTCCTGAGATCGAAAACATTCTCCCAGATCCGGGTGGTAGATGTGGTACCACGGATCTCCATGCAGGTAGTTAATACCCAATACTGCCAGCTGCAGAGCAGTGTGGCCTCTCGGGACATTAACTCATGCGACTGAGGAATGGTTATTAATGAGAGATTGGGAAGGGGATTTGCATCTATGTCCTGCGTTGAACGACGCAACATGCATCCTGTTATAATCATGTCAATCCATGGTTCTTTAACCCAGCTTTGTGCTCTGCTGTGCAGAATTAGAACCAGGTCTACGAGAGCTGTGGGTGATGGTGTAAATTCGGGGCATTGCCGCAGGCTCAGAGTCATCTCTTTCAAGGGTAATTTCTCCCCTGTTCTGGATTTTTGCACTCTATATATGTCTCTTATCTTTGTGGTTGTCTGTATGCTCAGTCACACTATGGTGTTGGTCGATAGCTCGGTGGTGTTGGTCTATAGCTTTGTTGGGCATCCTTCTTGCCTCACCCGTCTCCATTCTCGTGTTCATCCTGTCCATAATCCTTTAAAGGCCTACGTTCATTCTGTTATCATGGTTCGTTCTCACAAAAGGCATCATTGTGGGGGACGTCGTGACAACCGTCTGCATCCTCCAGTTAGTCTGGCCATGGAAACTGCGACAGAAGCATTGAATCCCCTCCCCCCCGCCCATCAAGCTGGGCCTTCTATTAGCTCTGGTCAGAAACCTAGGCCAAATAATGCTTTTCAAACCATGCACTTTAAGTTTCAGAGTAACCTGCACAGGCTCCTGGTAACTGCCCACATCACCCTTATACTCTCGGAAGAGGAAAACCTTTTCTCCCCCTTGACCTGCATCGCCCCTAATCCCTCTTGTCGCAGTGAGAATTCCTCTACAGTGATAGCAAGGAAAATTGGGACTAAGAGAAAGATGAACAAGAGGTTTTTCTCAAAAATCTTCCTCCTCTAGACGACACACGACCTGCAACTGAAGACAAAACTCATGGCGAAGTGAAACATGTAATAACAATGTTTGACGGAGACTTAAGCGGTAATGAAGGTTTTAGGGATGGCGACACTGCTCGAGATGAGAAGAAGGACAATGACCGAGCAAAAGAGAAGTAACACCCCTTCGAATTGTCTCTTTCTGTTTCGGCTCTGGTCTCAGACTTATGGTAAGGTTTCTATGCAATTGTCCTACTGTTTTTTGGCTCCATATGGGAATTTGATGACTCTGTATTTGCTGGGTTGCAATGTTTTTTGTGTTCTCCGTGTTGGCTCACTTTTCCTTCTCGGTGACGCATGTCTCTCTCTATGTATGCTTTCTGGTCTCTTGCACTTTGTAACTGCTTTCGTGAGCTTATGTCTGTAATGGGGCAGTTCTGGTTTGTCGAGTGCTATCACGCCTCGCTCATATGTAAAAATATTTTTCCTTTCAGTTAATAGAAGTTAGTATTTGCAGAGAAAAAAAATAGAAAGGATAATAAACTTAACATATAATCAATACATTTAAAAGGATTAATAATCTACATATTAAAATCAATTAAGTAAAACAATTAAAATAAAAACAAAAATTAATTAATCAAACTAAAATTATTATAATATTCATATGTATATATGAGGGTCACCTTCTTTATAAAATTAATTAACTAAAACTCAAATTAATTAACTAAACTAAAATTATTATAATATTGAGTCGCCTTGCTTATAAAAATTTATCAAGATTTAGGTTTACTTATACTCTCGTCCCATGATTATTCTCTCAACTATCAATCATATTCTAAAAATTAGTGCTCATGATGGACCCATTTGGGGTTTCAAATGTTACTGTGGATAATCCAGATCATGCTACTCCAAGAAACAACCACACAAGCTTAAATGCAAGCCCAAATGTTTCAAGCTTATATAATAGCTCCTCTATATTTTAATGGTGTCCAAGTTAGATCTCCTCAATTTATATATAATAAAATACCCCTTGTTTTCATTCAGAATATAAAGAGGATAAATCTCGTGAAGAGAAGGAAAATCCTCAACAAGAAATTACTCCTCACAAGGAATATATTAGTACACAAATAGAGGAAATCAAAATAAAATCAATTCCTACATTTAGTTTAGCTAAGAAATGATCTATTTCCTTACCAAATCCTCCCTTTTTGAAGAGATTACAAATTGATGAACGTATAAATAAGAAAATAGTTTACGTGATTATAACATGTTAGATGAATTGGAAAATATTTGGATCAAAATTCCATTGCCTCAACCTTGAAAGAAAATCCCTATTTTACCAAAATAAATAAAGGAGTTGTGTATTGAAAATCCTAGAAGAAAATGAAAATAATTCTAAAGAGTGCAATTGATGAGAAATATTGAAAGCATTATGATGCAAAAACCAAAAATTTAAAAATACTCAGATCCACTTAATCCAATTGTAAAGGTGCATACCAATGGAATTGAAATTTCAAACACTTTGATTGTATATTGTGCAAATATAAACATTATTTCAAAATAATAACATGGATAAGGTGAAATTAAGTAATATTCAATATAATCCTATTTTATTGGAATTAGAAGATAGAGATGTTCTCAAATGTAAGGGTATATTAGAATATGTAAAAGTACTCCTATATCCATGGGAGTATCGTATTTATTTTATAATACTAACTCCCAAAACTAATATATGATGACATCCATGATTTTTGGTACGCCATGGTTAGCTAATATTGATGCATTCATAAGTTGTAGGTCTAGTGATATGTTCATTTCAAGTGGAAATATTACTAAAATGTTCATAGCATATGTGCAGTTAAGGAAAATAATTTAAATATTGAATGGGAAATGAATTGAAGGAGATGATGGAAATTACGAAGATATTAAACTAGTTTTAAATATCTCACAAAATTATGGGGAAGATTAATTAGTGAATTTAATGAATAATCATTATTTTTCATTGCATATCTTAGAGCAAAACTTTCAAGAAGAATTCAATATTGAATACCTTTCATCTTCACAATCTAAAATGTTATTAAACTCAATGGAAAAGATTGGCAATTTTCTTATAGAAATTTATCCACTTAAAACACTAAACATTAACAATAGCTTCGAGGTCGAAAGAAATAGTTAATAAATATGCTACAAAAACATTTCTCTATATTTGCATGAGAATATGTTGACATGAAAGGAATTAATCAAGTAGATGTATGTGTAAAGTTTACATACAAGAGAGTGTCAAACCTGTAGGACAACCTCAAGGAATGATGAATCATAATATGAGGGAGATTGTTAAAGATGAGTTACAAAAATTTCTCAATGTGAATTTTATTTACCTCATTTGAGATATCCAATGGGTTTCACCCTTACTTACTGTGCCTAAGAAAACTTAAAATTGCAGAGTATGCATAGATTATGGATAATTAAATAAAGAAACTCTAAATATTATTTCTCACTACCATTTAATGATCAAGTATTAAATAGATTAGAAGGGAAGAAGTATTTCTCTTTCCTTGATGGTTTCAACACATACAATCACATTCAACATGCATAAGAAGATGAATATAAGATAACTTTTACATGTCCATAGGGTATGTATACTTACATGGAATGCCCTTTTGTTTTGCATAATTCCTTGTATCTTTTCTCACTTGATGGATGATTTTCTAGAAGCTTATATGGATGATTTTACTATCTATGGGAATAATTTTGTAGGGTATATGGACAATTTGGAAAATTTCCTTATGATATGTAAGGAAGTTAACATTTCATTAAGTCATTAAAAAATCATTCTATTTTTTAGGGAAGGAATTGTTTTGGGTAACTATATTTCAGGTGTTAGAATCAAAGCACATTCATTAATGGTTGAGGTTATCTCTAAAATTTCAGTACCAACATGTTTAAGAGATGTTATAAGTTCTTTTAGATTCACGAGTTAATATAGAAGTTTTATAGAAAACTTCACAAAGATTTATTCACCACTTTTCAAATTACTAACTAAAGATTGTGAATTTCATTGGAATTATATTTGTCAAAAAGCTTTTGAATTGTTGAAACATAAATTCTGAAGCACCAATTTCAAGAGGGAAAAATTGGTGCCTTCCACTTCATATTTCTAATGATGCTTCAAATAAAACCATAGGTTTTGTATTGGGACTTAACTCCTTATGCTATATAATATGTTAATATATGAAAGTTCTATGCAAAAACTTGAAAGGCCTATGCAAACATTGAATGTACTTTGCAGAAAATTGAATAGAAGTAAATTTACTTTTCAAAAAACTAAATATAATAGAATGTACTTTGCATTAATTTGACTGTAATTTGCAAAAAACTAAATGTGCTTCCCAAAAAATTGAATCTTCAGTGTTACAATTACATAAAATGTGGATTTCTTCTTCAAAACATTTGAGATCAATGATTATATATAGAACATAAAGTTAAGGTCATATGAAGAGAACCAAGAACAAATATGACACAATTATATTTTCTTCTGACCACTGAAAAACCCCTAGGGGGAAAACTTGAACAATTCTTCTTCTATTATATTTCTTCAATTCTTGAGTAGAGTAGACATAGAATAATAATGCATAAAGTCACCAATGTCTCACCTACTTTATGTTGAAGTGCACATGCATTTTACTTGAAGATCTCCTCCTTCTCTTACATATCATGTGGTTCACACTTTCTCTTACTCCTCTCCTCAGTTGTAGTCCACACTAAAAAATCTTTCTTCTTATTAGCAATGAACATGGTACTCTCAATTCTCACTTTTTTCTTTATTCAATAGATGAGAAGGGGATGAGTTACAAAATGAATTTATTATCAAATTCCATGAGGGAGGAGTTACTTGAGGAGAAGTGGAAATCATCCAACAATAGAGAGAAAGGTAGGCTTATCTTAAGGAGTTACAATTAAAATTAGGGAGAGTGAGAGTTACACTTAGAGATGAGAGAATATTTGGTGAGAGTTACAAATATAATTGAATGAGGGAGTTACAAGTGCATTTAATGAGAATGAATTATGCTCTTTCCATACATTGAATTAGTGAGGGAGATTTAGATTCACTTAGTTATATAGTTACTATTTTATTCCAAGAGAGGAGTTATTATTTCATTCCAACAGAGGGTTCAATTTTCCAATTAAGTGATTCTCAATTTAATTTAATTATTGTGTTAGTCAATTATTTTTTAGATTTAGATTCCCTTAATTGTAGACTTACTACTTTATTCCTATTAGTTTATTCCAAAGAGGGGTTTAATTTTCCAAGTAAGAGATTCTCAACTTAATTTGATTATTGTGTTAGAGAATTATTTTTTATTATTCCATTAAAGGTGAACATTTTAGTCAACAACATTTACTATTTTATTACTATTATCTTATTGCAAGAGAGGGGTTCAATTTTCCAAGTAAGAGATTCTCAACTTAATTTGGTTATTTTGTTAGAGAATTATTTTTTATTATTCCATTAAAGGTGAACATTTTAGTCAACAACATCCATGGTTACTTATGATTTTAAGAAAAATATTTTCTTGAGGGGAGGGCAACCTTATCTATAAAAAATAAATATACATTAATTAAGAGTACTTAGGAAGAAGGGGATAAAAATGTCATGTAAAAGGAGCCTAGACTATTTCTAACTCAACTTCTTCATTGCAAAATCATCATTTAGTTCCTTTGATTTTATATGTGTGTGTGTGCTTTCATTTATTTCTAGAACATGTAGAGAAGATACAATCAAAAGGAGAGAGAAGTTGGTTAAATAAGATCACAACATGAGGTAGGATTATTTAGTACACACTACAAGTGACTTTGGAAAAAAGAGTCATCACCATGATAAAAGACATAACCATTTGCATTAGATAACCAATAATTCCCTATTATCTTTTATTTTCCATATGAACATAGTAACTTTTATAGCTTGGTAAATTTATAATTGTATTGAAGAAACCCATTCTACCAAGGTGTTATCCATATCATGGTTCCTTCTTACATATAGTTCATAGTGAGATGGTTTTGGTAATATATCTAAGAATATAGACCCATCTGTGAATGATTTACTGTGTTTCATAATTTATTAGAACACTCATTGAGATTTTCTGGCACAATTCAAAAATTCCCAAAGTGGATGGAGAAAATCCCCAATCAAACCCACCTAAATATGAAATTGATGTTCCCATCAAAGGGGGGCAATTAGTTCATGAGTGATGTTTAATTATCTTTGAATCACCAACCAACAAAATATCATCAACCCCCTTATCCCTCATGTCACTCTAACACTCTCACAGCTTACACTATCATCTATGGTTTGTTTTGTTGACTTCAAATAGAAACTATTATATTTTAACAGTATAAATGAATTCTTGGAAATTTTTTATAATAATGTTGTTGGTTTTTCTAGTTCCTAATAATAGGGAATAGTGAAAGATGTGAGAATAATTGAGTTATTAATGGATGAAAAAGGAGAAGGCTAACCTTTGGATATGTAATTCATATTGGTAAAGGTGGTAGTGATTAGTTATTGACTCACTAACATCATTTTGTATAAGGAAATGATTTTGATGCCTCCATGCTTGGACATAATGTGTCAATTTCTATAAAAATATATAATTAAGCTTATTTTGAATGAGCATACAAAATTGGAATGTGCTCCTTTGGAAATTAATAGTGTATAGATTAGGTGAGAACCCACTCTAATTTTATGTCAATTAGGTATATCCCACATTCATCATGGAGTAGATACCATTTAAAACATTTATTATATAACAAGGTGGAATTACATTATCCCACATGCATTATGGTGATATAATTTTTGGATATGGTTTCTATATAAAAAAGTTTGGGAAATACAGTGAGAAACACATCACCTTTTATTTCAAAGTTATGTTTTTATAAAGAAGTTAAGTATGAGGGAGGTGTCCATGTTTTATTTACTTTGAAAATATGGTCATGTTTTGGAGTTGGTTACTAACAAAACATGCTATATTCCTTCATTTATTAGAACTTGAGGTTTCTTTAACTTTTTATTGTTTTACGATACTTCTATATTACAAAAACTAATTAGCAATACTTTCTATTTGATAGATATAGTGTTACTTCTACAGTCATTAGGTTTTCTGTTTTTTTTTTTTTAAAGATCATTGGAAAAAATAGGATTGAATAAAAGTTTTCTTGAAAGGATATATAATATTCCAGGGCACTTAGAAGAAAAATATAGAAAGTACCTTGTTCAATAAAATAAGATGGGGTTTCATTTATTTCAGGCATTCCACATATTTTTCTAGTAGCCAGGGTTTTGTTGTAGAAATTTACACCAGGATTTTGTTATATTGTTGGATGTCTTTATAGAAACTAGAAATTAGGGTGAGGATCTTGTTTTGATATTTTTATAGCAACTAGGGTGAATGTCTTATTTTATTTCATGAAAGAAATCTCTATGGTAACAAGGTCAGAAATCATAGCAACTAGCAAAGAGTGTAAGGGTTTCTTTTTATTTTATGGCAATGAATGTGAGAAATCTCTTATGGAAACAAGAGTGAGTGTTTTGTTCTATTTTGTTGTATAACTATTTCCATACTCTACAAATTTAGACTAAGGGATTTGTTCAAAAACATAGAACAAGTATATACCAAGGGTTTATTTTGATTTTTTTTCACTCTTATTCATGGAATTTGTATGTCCTAATCACTAACAGTTCATCTTCTTCATTTTATGTTTTTTTCAATAAGCTATTTTCTAGGAATATATAATATTGAGTGATTGGATACTCCCACAATTTTTCATATTGTTATTTATTTCAGGAATCATACTGTGTAAATGTGTGACATGTCCAACATTTTGGATGGTGACTCCATCCATCATCAGGGACCAAAGAGAGCCTTATGGTGGATGGAGTCACCATCCTAAAAGTGTGAGAGATCACACATATTACACAGATAACACATTTTACAAATCACAAAATTTTCAAAGTAATGGTCTGGACATCACTAACAATATATAATATACAGAGTTACTAATTGCTAACATATGCATATTATTCAAGCATGTCATAATAAAAAAAAAATGAAATACAATGCACTCTTCAACCCCTTTCTAAATTCCATGTTTTTGAATTGTTTTTATGTTTCTGTATGTTGACATTTGTAGGAGAAATGAGTCATGTCCACCTGAGATGGCAATGTCACCCCATTTCTATGTATCATGTGTCAAGTTAAACTTTGTTTGAAAATTTTCCTATTTTTTTAGTTAGATTCTATGTTTCTCTAGTAGTAAAGATATTATAAATGTGTGAATTCTAGTTCATTCTCCATTCATGGACCACTCCACAAATTTCTCATCCTCATATATGAACTCCCATATGCCCTAGGCTACAAGGCTAGTTCATTAGTTAGGCATCCTTTCCTAAAGCTTCTAGAATACATCTAGTCTAAAAGAGTACTTTATCCTAAATATTGTGGCTTACCCACCATATCTTCCATCAGGTTAATATATAGAGATAGTGAGACACATGCACTAGTCATACCAAAGCCCCATTCTTGAATGGAACATGGTTAGAAGAGTTTTCCTAATTGTAATTGTCATTGATTTATCCATTGTAGTTGAACCAATTGAACTTACTATGCTCTCTTGTGTCATGAATTATGCCTATAGTTATTGACCTTATAAGAATTGTTATAGGGCCATTAACTTGTCTATCCAAATGTTCCATTTTCTAGCTAATATTTGTGCTTTCTTAAATTATCAACATTTATTGAATTATTATTTATCTAGCAGGAAAATAATTGATTTTAGGAAATCTGATTAAAATAATTGATTTTAGGAAATTTGATTAAAATTCATGTTTTGGTTCTTGCCATTGCTACAAACTAAATAGATTATCCCTCTTTAAGGAAATAAAATAGAATTTATCCTGAGCTGTTGACCTTCTGTGAGACTTTTCATGGAAGACACCATGACGTCAAATTTGACGAAAATATGATGTGACATTTGTGTGGCCACTGGTGCAAATAGGCGAAAATATGACGTGAAATTTGTGTATCCGCTGCTACAAGTGACGCCGAAAACTGTACGTGAAAATCGTGAGAATGTTTGTGGTTGGAGAGAAACATAGCAACTTAGGTTTCTTCCCTACAATATGTTACCATTGGTCGAAGATGAATTCTCGTTAATGGTAACATTTTGTTGTTTGGTGCGCCTCTTCCTAACCATAAAGTATTTACATTGATAACATAATCAGTTACAGCGAAATGGATATATTCAGTTACAGGCGAAATGAATATATAAAAATATTCATCTAACCAATAAAATGGATCATGAAGTTAATTTCTGAATGACTTCGCACTTCCTCTAGTAAACTGGGCTTGATCCAATGAGGATCCCGAGATAGTAAAACAATGCTATTCACTGTACGTACGGTGAATGGTATTATGGGTGATGATAGTGAATAGCATTTTCTCGGAATCGGAATCTTAATCCTAATGGGATGAAGGCCAATTTTCAGGATAAAGGTTAATATAAAATAAAAATAATAGTAATAAATATAACAATGTCTGAAGGTACTAAATACCTATGACATTTATATGGAATATAGTTTATTCAAAGGGGCAAATTAAATCAACGTAGATCAATCTTAATGATGGAGCTATCACCGACTCAAAGGGATCGAATTTCTTGGCATTGAAAGAGAAAGCTTGTTTAATTTACACTATTAAATAGACTATATTCCACATGAATACCATGACTTCTCAATACCATAGGTCATTGTTGATTATTATTTTATTTTTATAGGGTTATTTTTACTTTACTTTTATGTAATTTGGCTTAGTCAAAATAAACATTACATTGCAACATTTCTACTATAAGTACTTGGAGAGTACCTTTTAGGGACATTAATATATTTATCTTAATTTTAAGAGTAAGCATTTTACCCTCCATATCTCACATGGCCTCCTCCTACTAGAAGTACCTCCATTGCAGTTTAATGTTGGTAATGACTCTACAATAACTTCTCTATGATCTAATACTTGTAGTGGTTCAAACTACAACTCCCCTCTTGGTTCCACTTGCAGAAAATTTTAATCAATGAGGTGAAAACTATCATGAACATACATTTTCAATAAAGAGACATGTAAAACAATATTCACTTTTATATGGCTGGTAGCACAAGGAGGTAGGCCACCAAGAACTCCATTTAATATCTCTAATTGTGGACAAAACCTTGGGGCCAACTAAGCACAACTTCCTAATCTAAATTCACTCTTTTTTGGTTTTGCTTGCATGTATACATGTTCTCCCACTTTTTATTCTTTATACATTATCTTTTTATTTGCTTACCCTTTCTAGCTATCCTAGCCATGTTGGACAATTGATATTGTCTGAAACTTTTGTGGCACTTGGAATGTTGGCATTAGATTGTCAGCCATACTAACATTGAGATTAGATGCAACAAATATCGGCAGAAAGGGGACCCCATGGGATTGCTAAGCCTACTCCCAAGACTCAGAAACTTTGTTATTTTTGAGCAAAGTGAATGTAATAGGAAGTAAGCTAAAAGACACATCAGCCAAACATTTCATTCTCTCACTGTCTCTTAATTTCCAATGATAACATCATAGACCCCAAGTGACATATAATCTCTCTAAGAGGAGCTTGAAATAATTTCTTTATCCTATTTAAAGAAGTGTCAAGATAAAAGTGTTGGGCTTGGGAGCTCTGAGCTTAGTGCCAAGCCTTTTTCATTTCTAGTAGAAATTATACTAATGGTGGAGATGCATTAAGAGAGTAACTTGGCCCATGAAGGGTTTAAAATTTAGGGCTTGGCATCTAAAAGCCTAGCCAGTGCTCACAACATATGGTCCCATGCCCATAAAACAACTAAGGCTCCGAGTAAAAGGAGCTAACGATAGCCCAGCTAAAACAACTAAGTCTCTTAGTAAAAGGAGATAAGGGGCGAAATCCAAAGAATTGACAGTCTTGCTAAGGGAAAGCCTTTAGGATTTAGATAAATGACTTGACATATGGGAATTAAGAATGGAATTAAATACAATTGCTGAGAGAACTCATTGAAGGTAGTGAAGGACCACTATGCACACGACCAATTTAATGGAGCTCATTGTGAAACACTATTCGTCATCCCTAAGCTTCATTGAAGGCTATCATAAATTAAATGAAAGTGAGTTTTTGTTGTATTATTCTCCTTTTCTCCTATGTTCCTTGAAGAGAAAAAAAGAAGAGCCATGTTGGGAGTACATGTAGTTATTAATGGAGGAGCTATTTGATTCAATAGTTTGAATCTGACTTAATTCTCAACATATAAAACAATCCACAACCCTTTCTTTGCATTAGCTCTTCTCGCATGTTTGAGTATAGTATGGCAAGCCATGCATTGCTAGTGCTACAGAGGAACAACAATGTGGTGAGTGTGATTTTAATTGTTCAACATTGTGAGTGTGTAAGAGAGATAGAATGAAGAATATGGTGGTGAGTAGAGGTAGTTGAGCAACAAGGATTAGGCTTCAAAGGAGAGTTGTAGAGCTTAATGAAAGGACTTGGTACTGCATTATACAATATTTATGTTTTTGTCTAAATGTATTATCCTCTATTTTCAATTTGAAAATTGTACCAAAAGGAAGAAAAATGGCTAGAGAAGCTAGTTTCCTACATTCATAAGAGGATGGTGCCTCTTGGAAAGTTGTATCTTTCTCTTTGAAGGGTATTGGGACCTCCTGTGAAAAAGTTCATGTAATTAAGTGGGTGCTTAAATTACATCATAATAAAAAACATATTAGTGGCTTTCTCACAATCTTTTTCACATAAAAATACTTGTTTCTTTTGTGTGTATGTTGTTCAGTTACAATATTTGAATATCCTATATTTCTATTTAAGTTTATTGTAGTATGAATGCTCTCTCAAATAACTAACAATAGTGAAAATAATTGAAGGTTTGCACTTAATGTTTTATGAATTCCACTATTAATGATTCACCCCAAGTGTGAGTAATTCCATATTATAATAATTGTTATTAGAGAAAAGTTCCTTTATGAACATTCTAACCACTCAAAGGTAGATTCATGAACAATATGTCTTGGCAAGAGAGTCTAGGTACCTACCCGAGCAAGATACCAGTATTTCATGGTACAAACTATGCCTTATGTAAAGTTGAGTTGGAAGCTTATCTTATGCCCCGAAGAGTAGATGTTTACAGTTCTAGTTTAGTAGATTATGGCATCCCTAATGTCCCTAGCATTAATGTTGATGGTCAAAGCCTCTATGGAAATAATGCTAAAACCAAGACTTTCATTCTCTTTGTGCTTAGTGAGTTTGAAATCAGCAAAATTATGTACTAAAAGTCTGCTAATGAAGTATGGGTCAATCTCAATCAAAGTCATGAAGGAGATGATAGAGTTAAGAAGGCAAAATTTCAAACCTTAAAAATGAGCTTTCAAATCTTAAAAATACGTAGAGAAGAAAGTGTGGAAGAATAATTTCTAAGAATTGATGAAGTAACCAATATGATTCGAGGAGTCTATGAAGTTTTTAAAAAATATATCATTGTTCAAAAGGTCTTAAGATCTCTACCCATGAGATTTAATGCGAAAGTGTATGACAATAAAAACATGTCTCATTTATAGAATATCACACGGATGAGTTGTTTGGTAGTCTCATGACCTAGTAAACCATCATCTTCTAAATATTCCTCTATGTATGCATGATGGGTGACTGGATCCATGTGCATAAGAGTCCCTAAAGTTGTAATCTTTGATGTTGGTGGCCTTGTAGTCACCAACCATTTCATGATGACCTCCATATTTGAAAGATCTATATTTAATTCTCTTCCAAAAATCACCAATGGAAAATCCCAAATACATAAAGGACTCTTGTGCAAACTCACAGTTGTTAAGATTTTCTAGCAGCTCCTGCTTCTTTAATGTTTCTAGCACCTGCATCAAATGTGAATTACTCTGGTGCCATATAGGATTATATACCATTATATCATCCAAATAGACAATAACAAATGAATCTATAAAATGGCATAATACATCATTCATTAATGTCATAAATTTAGTTTTTGCGTTATAGAGGATGAATCTCATAACTAACAACTCATACAAACCTTGACTCTTTTTGAAGTTGGCCTTACATGTATCTTCTTCTTTGACTAGAATCTCCTGATATCGAGACTTTGAGTCTAGCTTAGTGAAATAATTTGTTTGTTGCAACTTATCTAACAAATGGTCTATCTAGGGCATGGGGTATCTCTTATTGAGCATGATTTTATTTAATGTTGTTTAATCTATACACATGTGTGAGGTCCCATTCTTCTTTGACACAATGATGATGGGTGACCCACATGGTGATGTACTGAGTTGAATGACAACCTCTTCCAACAATTGTTGCAACTATTTCTTCACCTCACCTGTTTCTATAGCATACTTCATGTACAACCCAATATTTGGCAATGGGGAGTCTGAAAATAGCTAGATCTCACGCTCCACTTCTCTCTTAGGATGTATCCCTTTAGGCTCTAGGAAGAGATCCTTGTATTCCTTTAACAACTGCACCAATTGTTGTCTTCTTTTTACTAGTACACCCCTCTAATTATGCCTTACCTCTTATTGGCTCATCTATAAACAAATTTTCTCTTAAAAGCAATAAAACATACTTCTTGCTGGAACTAATCAATTGATTGGCTTTTTTGCCACTTACAAGTGAAATTTTTTACTTTTATTTATGAGCATTGATGATGAACTATATTTCATCCTTGATGACATGGTACTAGTTAGCTCTCGTGCTGAATATAGCATCACAAATGTACATGTGTGGAAACACAACTCCACATACATCAAGGGGAAAGACATACAGATCTACCTCATCAATAAAATAAACACTCATAACAAATGTAAGTTTACACTAACTTTTTACCTTAAGCTTTGCATCATTATGTACCCATCCAAATGGATATGGGTTCTGTTGATCACTCCATCCCTAACATCTTGTCTAGATCTGTTGCAATGAGATTTTCCTGCAATCCTGAGTGAAAGAGAGCATCGATCTTCATCTTGTTGACCTGTATCTTTACATGGAAGAGTTTGGTTATTTCTTTCTCTTCGTGTTGTTGAAGGATACCGAGATTCAAGTCCTTTTGAATTAATGTATAGGTGATCTTCTCATCCATGTCTAAGCTTTTTTCAACTTGGTTGTGTGAATTAATGGTAATGATATTCTTCTTATTATCTTTCTTCACGTTCTTTCATTTTAGCTCTCAATGCAACCTTCAAAACCTCTGTTGTGTATCGCCATCAACGTTGTAGTGGTTACTAAGATTTTTGCACTCACCTGTTTTGGCTACCATATTTTTATCCCCTTTTTTGTTTCTTCTTCCCATCCATAGAAGCGTCTCGTTTATCTTTTTTCCTTGATCCACTAGATTGCAGTCCTTTCAGACCTATGTTCTTGAGGCTTTGTGCCTTTACATAATATCATCCACCATTTTGGGCTTGAACAACATCACTTGCTCATGGAGATTGTGGTGCATACCCCTCCAATACTTGAAGAGTACAACTCGGTGCTTTGGAGAGATACACAACATTATAGTAATCTTTCTATTCTGGGTACTCCTAAATGCTTTGGCATAGATTTTGCCTGAAATGTGATTGGTGCCAAAGGATGGGAAAGCTTACTCCAAGAGATGAATTACCTTTGCAATCTGAAATGATTTTTGAGCCATTTGACAAGTGGGGCATGGACTTCATTGGAGCTATTGACACTCCATCCAAGAAAATGAAGTATATCATTATGTGCATTAACAGAAAATGAAGTATATCATTATGTGCATTAACTATCTGGTAAGTCCACTGAAGCCAAGGAAATTAAGGCAACGATAGAGGAGAGGGTTGTTGAGTCCTTAAGGGAGAATGTATTTCACAAATTTGGGTACCCTAGAGAACTCGTCACTGATTAAGGCATTTTACCTATGACATGATTGAATACCTGTTAAGCGAGCATAAGATCCTGACTAAATTGGTTAGCAACAACATAAAATATTAGGTAGATAAAGTAATTAAAGCCACGTGGGCCTATAATACCACCTCGAAGACCACCACTAGATTCACATCCTAGGAGTTGGTTTCTAGGCAAAAGGCCCTATTGTCCATTGAATTTGATTATAGTAGGTTGAGGATGGTAGCCCAACAAGATCTAGATCTCAGCAATGCAAAACAAGAGAGATTACTGGAGTTGAATGGCTTAGATGAGCTCAAAACACAGGCCCTCCTATACATAAGGTAACTCAAATTTAGGGGAATATCTAGCACTATAGGAACATCAAAGATAAGTAATTTAAAGAAGGTGATTAGGCCTTATTATATGATTGTAGATATAGATATATGATTCGTTATAATGGTTCAGTGCAAATGAGAACCATAGATGTGGAGGCCATTCCTTTACATCTTATGGGCACATAACCGATGTTTACAAGAGAACATTGTCAAGGCAAGAGTGCATTGATGGTATCAATAAAATAGTGATGGTGGTGGAGCAAGCTTTAGCTCTTGCTTAGCAAGTCACTCAGAAAAGAAAAATGAAAAATAAGGACCTAGGTGAAAGCCTCCATTAGGCACCTCACTCCCAGTATCAGGTTGAATACCTCTGGTAGTGGCCCAATGGTGTCCAAAATAAAAAGGAAAAAGAGAAATAAAAATATATCTAGGTGAAAACCTCTCTTGAGGTGTGGAGGGCAAGAACCTAGAATGAAAACCTCTTGGAGGCAGACTAGTTGTTTTCAAAAAAAAAATGAAAAGGAAAAAGAGAAAAGAAAAATCATGAAAAATTATTTCCAGGTTAGTAGGAGGACAATCAGAGAGCAAAGGAGAATAAAAAAGGGACCTATTCCACTCATATTTGTATTTTCCTATCCATTTTCCTTCATCATTCCACCATTCCTTTCCTTTTTTTGACTCACTTGCCTTAATTTGCAAGGGTACTACGGTTTCTACAAGATTCAGTTTAAACCTAAAGGATTCTGTGTAAAGTTATAGGATCTCCTAAAAACCTACAAAATGATCTTGGAGGAATTATGGTGGCTTCAAAATCCTAAAGTGAGTAACCCTAGGGCTAGGAAATGACCTTCCCATGTCCAAAAATAAAAAACCCTACATCACAAATTCATTACCATACATCTCTCCACCATAATCACCAGTACATCCATCATAAAAAAGAATCAGTTTTCAAAAAATTCAATTTATTCACGAGAAAACACAGAGAAAAGATGAAACAGAGAGCAGAGGAGGGCAGCACCTGAGTGTATTTCTCATTATTCACACTTCTAGGCCTCCTCTCTATCCATGTCATCATCCTCAAGTCCCAGAAGTGGAAACAATTAAAAATTTTGAGGGAGAAGCAACTACAACACATAGTGTAGGAAATCATGTAGCTACCTATCCCACAAAATAAAAATCATATGTTGATGCAAGCTTCCAACTTGAAGATCCAAGGGTATAAGAAGCTCTAGAGTAGTAACAGCACATTCATCTTGAACATCAAGTACCTGCACATCAAGGAAATCAACAATGAAATATATATATATATATATATATATATATATATGTAATGAGTGAGAAATAACATGCAACTGACACACAACAAGCACATCATGTCTTGAAAAAATTGCAGCAAGCTATTAGCACCGTATGCAAGTATCTCACTTCACTCTCTCATTTGCATAATTTAATTAAAATATGTAAAGATTATGGACGAGTTGGTTTATAAGTGAAAGGTGGACTGTTAACCTGGCCAACTTCTTTCAGTCAATGAGGACAAAAAAGTTAGTCCCCACACATGTGGCAGCTGTCAAGTCAAAGAAAAAAGAATGACATCACAAGTAGTTGAGCTACAAATGCCCAAAGTGGGAGTTGATTATGAGGAGAGGGTAATGATGATGTGGTAATGTGGACCAATGGTCCAAAAATGGAAAAAAATCATACCACACCTGCTAGCACACAACCTCACTGAACTTGACGATAAGAGGATATAAACGTTGATCTTCATGCACTCATGCATTCATATTCTCTAGGATCACTCTAGAAAAAAGTCACTCTCGTACCCAAGAAACCTACAGAAGAGAAAAAAAAATCATCTTGATCGTGTGCAGGATTTCCTATAAGATAACATAGGGAATCCTATAGGACACAATCAAGCAAGCTACATGATTGGGAGAGAGCAGTTTCACAGAAGGAAGCATAGAGGTAGGCTACAACAAGCACCGTAAAGAGGTAGGCTCTACATTTCCATCCATTTTTCCATGTGAAAAGATCAGAAAAATTTCCCAATTTTATTGAATTTGATAGTTATGTAAGCAAATAGTTCCACAAGTATTGCAGTCCCATTTCCTCCTTCATTAAAATTTGTATCATACATCTATTCTTGTCAAAGTTTATGATACAAAATCATAAGGCGATTTAATAAAAGGAAGCCTGTCAACACTATGAGGATTCACCAACACCCTCCTCTGGTAGGAATCTTCCCTGGGCATAATTGGATGGGATATTTTGAGAAATTAAGAGGGTATGATGGTGAAGTAGCCTGAGATTTTGCTCTCTCCATCATTCCACTGACAAGAACCCATTCCACTAAAGCTTAGGAAATACAGTGAGAAACACATCACCTTTTATTTCAAAGTTGTTTCTTTATAAAGAAGTTTAGGAAATATAGTGAGAAACACATCACCTTTTATTTCAAAGCCAAGTTAAGTATGAGAAGTTGTTTCTTTATAAAGAAGTTAAGTATGAGGGAGGTGTCCATGTTTGATTTATTTTGAAAATATGGTCATGTTTCAGAGTTGGTTACTAACAAAAACATGCTATATTCCTTCATTTATTAGAATTTTACGTTTCTTCATTAATTGCAATCTAACAATTTATATTTTAACTTGTTATTGTTGTAGATTACTTCTATATTAAAAAAACTAATTAGCAATACTTTCTATTTGATAGATATAATGTTACTTCTACAGTCATTAGGTTTTCTATTTTTTTTCCTTTTATAACTTAAGAACATTGAAAACAATTAGGATTGAATAAAAGTTTTCTTGAAAGGACTATAATATTCCACTGCACATAGAAAAGAATTATAGAAAGAACCTTGTTCAATCAAATAATATGGGGTTTCATTAATTTCACACATTCCACATATTTTTCTAGTAGCGAGGGTTTTGTTGTAGAAATTTACAAGGATTTTGTTATATTGTTGGCTATCTTTATAGAAACTAGCAATTAGGGTGAGGATCTTGTTTTGATATTTTTATAGCAACTAGGGTGAATGTCTTGTTTTATTTCATGAAAGAAATCTCTATGGTAACATGGTCAGAAATCATACCAACTAGCAAAGAGTGTAAGGGTTTCTTTTTATTTTATGGCAATGAATGTGAGAAATCTCTTATGGAAACAAGAGTGAGTGTTTTGTTCTATTTTGTTGTATAACTATTTCCACACTCTACAAATTTAAACTAAGGGATTTGTTCAAAAACATAGAACAAGTATATAAGGAGGGTTTATTTTCATTTTTTCTCACTGTTACTCATGGAATTTGTATGTCTTAATCCCTAATAGTGCATCTTCTTCATTTTATGTTTTTCTCAATAAGCTATTTTATACCAATATATAATATTGAGTGATTGGATACTTCCACAATTTGTCATATTGTTAGTTATTTCAAGAATCATAAATGTGTGATTTGTCCAACATTTTGGATGGTGACTGCATCCATCATCAGGGACCAAAGAGAGCCTTATGATGGATGGAGTCACCATCCTAAAAGTATGAGAGATCACACATATTACACATATGACACATTTTACAAATCGCATATTTTGCAAAGTAATGTTCTAGACATCACTAATAATATATAATATACCAAGTCACTAATTGTTAACATATGCATATTATTCAAGCATGCCATAATTAAAAAAAAAAATGAAATACAATGCACTCTTCAACCCCTTTCTAAATTCCATGTTTTTGAATTGTTTTTATGTTTCTGTATGTTGACATTTGTAGAAATGAGTCATGTCCACCTGAGATGGGAATGTCACCCCATTTCTATGTATCATGTGTCAAGTTAAACCTTGTTTGAAAATTTTTCTCTTATTTTAGTAAGATTTTATGTTTCTCTAGTAGTAAAGATATTATAAATGTGTGAATTCTAGTTCATTCTCCATTCATGGACCACTCCACAAATTTCTCATCCTCATATATGAACTCCCATATGCCCTAGCCTACAAGGCTAGTTCATTAGTTAGGCATCCTTTTCGTACAGCTTCTAGAATACATCTAGTCTAAAAGGGTACTATATCCTAAATATTGTGGCTTACCCACCATATCTTCCATCAGGTTAATATATAGAGATAGTGAGACACATGCACTAGTCATACCAAAGCCCCATTCTTGTATGGACTATGGTTAGAATAGTTTTCCTAATTGTAATTGTCATTGTTTTATCCATTGTAGCTGAACCAATTGAACTTAATATGCACTCTTGTGTCATGCATTAAGCATATACTTATTGACCTTATAAGAATTGTTACAGCCCCATTAACTTCTCTATCCAAATGTTCCATTTTCTAGCTAACATTTGTAATTTCTTAAGTTATCAACATTCATTAAATTATTATTTATCTAGCATGAATATAATTGATTTTAGGAAATTTGATTAAAATTCATGTTTTGGTTCTTGACATTGCTACTAAGAGAAATTTTAGAGAAAATTGTCTTAGAGAGACAGGCCCAACACCCTTTTACACTTTTCAAAAGCTGAAGCAAGGAATTTTATTAACAAAATTCAGCAGCCCAGCACATAATAAGCTTATATCTAACCTAATATTTTAGATTTGGCTACCTTTTACATTAAAATAAATAGATATTATCCCTCTTTAAGGAAATGACATCGAATTTATCCTGAGTTGTTGATCTTATCTTGAGCTGTTGACCTTCTGTGAGCCTTTTCATGGAAGACACCATGACGTGAAATTTGACGAAAATATGATGTGACATTTGATTGGCCGCTGGTGCAAATAGGCAAAAATATGACGTGAAATTCCTGAGAATGTTTATGGTTGGAGAGACACATAGCAACTTAGGTTTCTTCCCTACAATATGTTACCATTGGTCGAAGAAGAATTCTCGTTAATGGTAACCTTTTGTTGTTCGGTTCGCCTCTCGTTAATTCTCGTTAATGAGGATTCCGAGATAGTAAAACAATGCTATTTACTGGACTTATGATCTGCTTGCAAATCTAAAAAAAAAAAAAAAAATATAAAAATATTCATCTAACCAATAAAATGGATCATGAAGTTAATTTCTGAACGACTTCGCACTGCCTCTAGTAAACTGGGCTTGATCCAATGAGGATTCCGAGATAGTAAAACAATGCTATTTACTGTACTTACGCTGGTTACGCTAAATAGTGAATAGCATTATCTCGGAATCAGAATTTAAATTGTAATTGTATGAGCTTGATCCAATGAGGGTTCTGAGATAGTAAAACAATGCTATTCACTGTAATTACGGTGAATAGTTCACCGTATTATGGGTGATTATAGTGAATAGCATTATCTCGAAATCGGAATCCTAATCGTAATTGGATGAAGCCCAATTTTCAGGAGGTGAAACGAATTCATTCACAAATAATTTCATCATTCATTTCACTGATTAGTTGAATATTTGTATACATTCCTGTCA
>APFE031474631.1:0-20295 GCA_000404065.3 Pinus taeda
AAAGTAAAAAGATTAATGGAAAGTTTAAAACCATTCTTTCCCTTCTTTTCTATCTTAAAAATAAAATAAAAATATTTTATTTTTATGATAGAAAAGAAGGGAGAGAAGGGCTAATATGGCGCTATAGTTTTGTTGATTTAAGATGTGAAGATGTTGATTTAAGATGTGAAGAAGGTTGGTAATGTGGCAAATATTTTGAAAATTAGAACATATGTGAGTGAGTTTTCCACAATCCCACAGAAAAAATGCTTTTCATCTTCAACCGTCTTAGTATGGAAAAGTTGACAAACTCTTTTGTACCAAGGTATTCTTGGAATTTGACCAACGCCTTCACTTTGAAGGTCATGAGAATTCGTTCTTGCTTAGGAAATGTAATAAATGTCCATTTTCTTCTTATCACTAGTCAAGACATACTTGTTATCAAGATTGGGGTTGATCACTTCTTTACACATTAGTTTATTTTTTCTAAATAACTCTTTATCATCATATAACTTATCTTTAAATTTGGAAATAATAATTCTTGAATAATAAATAAATAATAGTGATTCCATATAAAATTAGATGGTAATAAAAAGATTAGGTTAGAAATAATTTTAGAAATTAAGAATAAGTTAATTTAGTTTAAGATTTTTTTGGATAATTTTTTTGGAAAATTTATGTTATGTAACATTTGGTATCTGGCTTAGCACTGGCTTTAAAATTAAGTATATCAAATTATATGAATGATAACATTTTTTTCCAAACTCTTTAAACTTTAGCTATGATCTTTAGATTGAAATAGTTACAAGTAAAATTTTTAGTGATAATAAATTGTGATAAAAATAAAATAATTGAAATTAATTATATTATATAAATTCAGAAAATATTTCCATTAAATTATTAATTGAACTAAATAATTTAAGATTAGTTTTACATAAAAATAAAAAAAAATATTCTTAAATTTATCTTAAATAAAACAAATTAACGAAAAGTTATGCATAATAAGGGAATGAATCTATAAACTTTTTAAAAGTAATATTTATAATAATAATTAATTTAAAAGTGAATTGTGAATTGAGAGCTAATTAATTGTTAATAATTTCCCTCTAACTCCATAGTGTGGCAACTTTGACATATTTTAGTAGTGACATTATTAGTTTTGCCATATTTTTATATGGATTAACGAAACGAGTAGCTGAAATAGTAAACCATTCAAATCTTTAACTCGGGCTATTATAGTAAATGCCATACCTTGTCTCTCTTTCTCTCTAATATTAATAGGTTGAATTACTATAACATAAAAATCAATGCACATTGTGAGTAATTTTTTTGTGATTACACTAGAATCAATGTACATTGTTAATCCAATCACTTTAAAATTATTGTACCATCATAAATTCAGTTCCATCAAATCAGAAATCAACATCTATACTAAAATCAATTCATCTAATGCAAGCAATCACATAGGATTAAAAAACAACATCCTTACTGAAATTAATGCATCTAATGCAAGTAATAGATTACGATTAGAAATCAAAACCTACACTAAAATCAATGCATATAGTGAAAACAATCAAATAGAACTATGTGGATATTCTATAAAGATTATATCTAGGTTTTAATAAAATTAAAAATGAGAATACATTTATATAGAGAGATGTGAAATTTATATCATACCATCCTACATCCATATTAACTCCATATATAAGCATCGAGATAGATCATCGCTCCAAAATAAGTTTGCGCCACAAGAGTTTTGATCCCTCTCTACCCTTGGTAGATCAAGAGTTAAGGTGGATCTAAGTCTATAAATAAACCAACCTAGATCCATCTAACTCTCGATGTAGCATGCGCCGATAGGGATCAAATCCATCTTGGTGCAAACCTTTCTTTTGGTGTGTATAATTTAAGACAGGATTGCACCTAGAGGGATTGAATCCCTCTCGGTGCATGATAGATCTAAAGTTAGATGAATCTAGGCTAGTTCGAGTTGAGTGCAACAATGTCACATTTTTAAATTATCATTATTAGGTATATGTTTGAGATAAACTTCATATTTTGAAATTATATTATGTTTTCTTTGCTTGACATGACTACATCATTCTCTTATTTAATTTGGTCTATGTTACTTGCCTTGAGTGGTTTGTACGTCTGTGTTTAAATGTTTTGAGTCGATTCTGTGTTTATGTGTTTGGATTTGGATAGTAAATATTGTGAATGTTACAATCGTTGTGTTATATTTCTATATGTGTATGTCATTGTTTGTTAGTAATTAGTTGGTGATGAAGAAGGGAGACAATCTTATCAATAATTTGTAGGAGGATTGATACTACACATCTATTTCACTTAATTTTAGGTTCACAACCTTTGCAACTAATTAATCCTTAATAGTTTCCCTCTAGGTATTAGTAAATATATCTTGAAGAGTGATTTGAATATTTTATTGCATGAAGATTACTCTTGAAATAATATATATCTTTAAAAGCAATTTTAATAACTTACTATGTAAATATTACTCTTAAAATAATTCGTTTCTTTGCTAATGTTTGAAATAATTTATTTACTTCAAGAATATTTTGATTTTTTTTTTTAATTTATTATCTATAGTCTATTTTGGAAAGTCAAGAAATAATGTATTTTTTATTTTTTCTTAATAAGTGTCGACTTGATATTGACAGGTGTTTGCGACGAACCAATCTTATCAACTATAAATTGATTTAGTTACAAAGGCAAAGAGGATCTCCTACCTTAGAGAAGGTTCATGTTTCAATTGCTCCTATATTTATAACATAAACATGACTAAAAGACAATCCTAAGACATTACTTCAATTCAACTCAGCTATCCTTGATGTAAATTTATTTCTATGCTAGATTTTATTACATAGTGATCCACTCATTAATTGCAGAGTCAACAGATTGCATTACATGGATTATACACTTGAATTATTGAATTGAAATAGAAAATAGTATTTTTATTCATTCAACCATCTTGTATCTAAAGTGCTTTAGAAAACAAGAAAATTTCTTATTAATTAATTCAATAGTGGAATCTTTCTATGGAATTATACTCTCCCTAGATGGATTAGACTTTAGAAGTTCTTAACCCTTCAATTAGACTTGTCATACGATAATCCATGGAAGTCACTCTGTCAAATATCTGACATTGTATCCAAACATTAAACTATAATACAAATGATTATAATATACATGGTTACTCATAGCTTAAGTAATCTCTCCCTCAGTTGGTCATAGTCGACAATATTTTCATTCAATCAACCATTAGTTGGTCGAAGCAGACCATTTCCTTCTTGTACTATTGTATTTACATATCATTTTGTAGCTTGCACATGTTAGCAAGGTTGCTAGGTGCATTATTAACCAAGTTGATTAGGTACTTGAAATCGTCTAGCAATTCCTTAGTCTAACTTTCTATTGGCCTAGATTGCACATGGATCCATTTGACTCGCACATCAAAACAATCCTTAGCAAACACATTTGGGTATAAATTGATAGTTTCAACTCAAATAATATGTCTGACAATATTATCTCTCATCTTCATCAGTGGGATCACAAGCAAGTATGAGAGGTTCTGTGTAGGAAAGCAACAAGCATTTTTGAAAACATTTACATTTCCTTTAATTAGGATTTATCCATTTCATTGAATGTCCTCAAATTTTGTTCACCACAAATGTTGTTTCATTTAGACTTTACCAAGAGTATAGGGCTTCCTACCCATCAAAATTGGTAACCCCATAGGAGGAAATTTTTCTCCTATATTTGATAGCCAGTCAGGCAGCTAGCCAACTATTAGCCCCTTCATCCAACCATTTGATGATGATGTTCCATGTGCCTCTACCATTTGCATCAACCATTTGCTTCTCACCATCCATAATTTGCACTTGGATGAAGGTGGGCTACTACTTGAAGGTACTTTGATAATTTTGCAATTGGGTTCTTATATATTTTTTTGTTTTGGGCATTTAATATGGATTATGGGGTGATATGAAAGACTGATAGACCTTGACTATAATTTTTTTCTCTTACCTTACTAGGGGATTTAAGCTTTAGCCCTAGTCTAGTCGGACCTACCTTGAGTACTTAGAGTTAAGGAGGGACACTATTAGGAAAGGCCATGATTGAAATAATGTGTTCCATTCTCCCCTATACCATACTTAACACTTTGCATGCCACAAGAAAAACCCCATACCTCACCTCCATTCTTCAAGTTCAACTTGTCATTGATTCTTTATGATTTGGCACTCATATGTTCACATAACTTGATTTGGGCTAAAAAAATGTTTCCCTTAAGGTTGATGTAGCTAAAAGAAAAGAAAAATAATATCATGGCCATAATAAAAGAAGAAAACCAAAATGTAAAATATGGTTGGGACATAATGTTAGCAGATGGGAAAAATCATAGCATGAGCTCTAACCTCTACATTAGACATCACCTAGTTCTTGAGCATAAGATGCTCTATTACATCAAGAGGAACCATTGCATGTCCCAACATTTATGAGAAATGAACTGAATCATCTTAATGGGAACTCATATTGTTACCATCATAAAGAGAACTAGATAAACCTTAAGGTATAACTGGTAATACAAGTAATAATCAATAGAAGTAAAAGGCGCATAAGAGAGGTGGAAAAATAAAGCTAATAAAGGTAACTCATGCCTCCATGAGTACTCCCTCCTTACATCCATACACTCATGATATAGACAACCCATCGGTTAGTCCCTTTAACCATGGAACTCGACTATGAAGCTCTTTCACCTTCCTTATCATCGTTATTGTACACTAACACCTATGAGTTGAGGGGTAGACCTTGGAAATTCCACTTCAACTTGAGGGTTGGAAGCACCTAATAGGGTTGACAATTAAACACACCTATTAAGGGAGAAAACACCTTTACAAGGAATTTGTCTTGATATTGGAAGGCGATCCTTGTTTGAAGTATTAATATGCCCTTAACACTCAAATATGGTCCACTTGGATGCATTATTGATCTTAGTCTTTGATGGATGGATTTTTTCACTAGAATCCATGTTGTTCATGCTAGGTGGGTCATAACAAGCCAAGCCTTGAGGGCACCCACTCCATAGGTACCCAAGCCTATTAGAGATGTATATGGCCTTAGTAGATGCATTGCTGAGAGACTAGACCCCCTTAACTGTTGATTTCTGATAGTATTGGATGTGCTCTACCTACAAGATTTTGCAGGGAGGCTAGGACACATGCATTCCACAATAACAACTTTTTTGGGAAATTTCACCCGAAGGAGGTTTTAATTAAAATTATTAATTTTTTTTAATGGAGGCCTAAGTCTAAACTTACGAATTAAAATAATTAAAGGGTATTGATCATATTGGATATGGATCTTCTAGAATAAGATGAGGATCAAGTCAAGATGATCTAAGCCATTGATTAGAATCTAATATGAGTCGTTGATTGATCAACGAGGAGATTATAAGAAGAGGCTTGATGGGAATTTGGAAATACTCATCCAGTGATATCAAGAGATTGAATTCTCAAGAGAGAAGCGCAACAATTGTAGGAGGAGTCATTAAGGAGACTTATTACAGTGAGGTGTAGGGATATCATTCTGGTTGGAAATTTTCCTAATCCGGAGATACATTTCAGAGGAGGCAGAGAGAGATCTAGAAGAGGTAGCATAGAGCCACATTGGGCATCGTAAATCCACGTTGAGGAAGAGTAACAACCTTGACGATATTCGTGAATTTACTGAGGAGATCAGATCCATGTCAGGATCTGGGGTGTGAGACTCGAGGGCCAAAGGATAGATCATTTAGCCAGTAGATTGATCAGCCAGAAGGAGTTACACAATCCCTAGAAGTTGTGATGAAAAGAAGTGCAATGACTGCATAGGGACTACACATAGGCAGCTTAGGGCTATCTATTAAGTGGTTGGATCAGGGTCGAATCTCCAGTGATAATGTGAGTTTGAAGCTTAGTATTTTATATTGTGTTACTACTTGATAGGTTTTATTATTTTATCCTACATAGGTATCCAATGTACTCCATCAGCTAAGGTTAACAAATTGGCCGTGTTCAAATTTTTGATCACAACAAAAATTATCTTAAAATTACATTTTTCTGCCACAAACCTGAGTTTTGAGCTCAAGGAAAGTCGCTAGCTATGGTTAGGGGTTAATTTCAACTAGGGTTATCTATGCTACCTATTGGAGGGATTTAACACTTGGTTGTGAGGTATTTTCCTCAAAATAAACCTACTCTCATGGATAATTTCTCCATTTTATGGCTAATGTTATTTTCCCTAGGAAAATATTTCCCTAGCAAAAACGAAATTTTTCACCTAGCTTCAACTTGGGGCTTGCTGAAGATTTTTTGTGCCATCAATTGATTGCATACATATATAACAACCCTTTTCTTTTCCTTGTGATTCTATACTATCTTGTTGACCTTGATTATTTATAAACCCTACGTCACTTTGGGCCCTCATTATGCCTCTTAGAGAATGTGTATTTCCTTATTATGCTAGCTAAGCCACGTTCTTAGGTAGAGCATCTCTACTGGGCCTACCCTTGTCACCTTTACTTGTTGGACTACATATATACTTGGTAACATGATTTAGGGAAGCCTCCATTGTGGTGAAATTACACTAAAGAGTAGGTGGTAGTGGTTGTTGTGATAATGGGCCACACATCATAATGTTGTCACTTAGGATAGATCTTGTCTTGTGAGATCCCCTTAAAAGACTTGCTAGAATTTTAGGAAGCATCTTCTACTGCCATTTCCAAGGAGGATTCGAATCAATCTCCCCATTATTTTAAGATTTAGATTTATCCCCTTTGAAGAGAACAATCAATATGAAAAAATAGATTATCTTTTGGTGACTCCTAAAACTAATCTGATCAAAACCTTGGATACTTCATCTAATGATACCATAGCTCCAAGAAAGAAGAAGACTACTTGAAAAAATATTGAATCAACTACATCCCCCATTATTCCTAAGAGCCTTATGGTTAGAAGTCTCTTTGTATATAACACCACCCATAACATTGTGGACAAACCATGACTTATAGTTGCATTTAGACCATCGGATTTAAGGCAATTCCATGTTTCTCGTTACCCCTTAATACAGGAACATTTTGAATGGTTGCTTAAGTTCAATGGTACTAATGTAATTTTTGGCATTGTTGAGTTGGAAGATGGAATTGGCGCGTTGGAATTGATGTAAACCTGAGTGCAATGATTTCAACTTTAGTGCATAGATGAGATCTCTCTGTGAAGGATATTATTGGCATGACTATGTGTCATTGATTGATCATGTTGAATAATGTATTGATTTCCAAGATATAAAGGGGAGTGTTTTGGTACCTACAATATTTAGTAGAGAACTATCATAGTAGTAGGATGCATGAAGATGCCTCAAAATATTATGACTATGATTGTTGGAGGTTTCTTCTTAACTAATTCCAAGGTCAAGAATGGAGATGTTTAACTTTGAAGGAGTTTCTATCTTGGGATATTAACTCATATGCTCTTGCAAAGTGCATAGATGAATGTGGCCTGGAAATACGCTTCCAATGGTATGTGGAAGACTGAAATATCCCAATTAATCAAAATTTATGATCGGTCAAAGATCTTAGGCCAAAAGGTCAAAAATTCAGGTATATGTGCATATGTAGTTTCACATACAATCAAACAAAGGGACCAATTAGTGCCCAGGTTGGCAGATAGTTAACGTGTGGGTCCATAATTAATTCGTGGTATTGATTGAATAGATGGTGGAGATCTATTAGTGCACAGTGACAAAAACAACCCAAGGATAAGGTGGTTAAAGTCTACATACATATAATAGAGAATCATGTATAATTTTTTAGCTAGTTGTTGTCCATATTATGATATACTCCAAGTCAGCCCCTAAAAGAAACATAAAAGAATAGAAAAATTTTAATTTTGAATTTAAACTGCTTCCAAAAGTCAAATTGAACTACCATAAAATCATGTCAACCCAACCAAGAGTCACACTTATTCAGTCTCTTTCATCCACTATAAATATACATTCTACCTCCCTCAGAGCAATTCAAATCGCTGAATACTTTCTATTTTTGTCCACATGTGTGAAGGAGAGAGAAAAATCCAGCCAAGTTTAAAGTAAAGTTTTACTTGCATAGACTAGTATTGTTTGGAGTTTTTATAGGCAGGTTGATTAAATTTTTGAGGTATTTGCAGAGGCTACCTGGTTGGAGGAGCAGTTTGCATTGAAATGGAGTTGTACCGCGCGAGTGCCAATCCCAATCGATATGTGGATCAAGTGATCTACGTAGATTATCACTGGTGGGATATGTGGATCAAGTGATCTACGTGGATTATTATTGGTGGGTTTACCTTGAAGTCTTAAGATTAATTTTTAATGTCTCAATAACTTGTTTTCCACACTCGACAACCCCTGCAAGTTCAGGAAACTGTTTACTATGTAAAATCATCCATGGTGCGTATTAAATATTTTCTCTATCATGTAATTAATGTCAAATTTGAATGTTAACATAAATATGGATGTAAAATTCATTTTTTATGTTGGGTAAGTTATATTTGACGTAGTGAGGAGAAAATTGTGGAGGAAATATTGGTGGGTGAGGGAAAACCATTTTTACTATGTAAAATCACCCATGGTGCGTATTAAATATTTTCTCTATCATGTAATTAATGTCAAATTTGAATGTTAACATAAATATGGATGTAAAATTCATTTTTTATGTTGGGTAAGTTATATTTGATGTAGTGAGGAGAAAATTGTGGAGGAAATATTGGTGGGTGAGGGAAAACCATTTTTACCAAGTTTTATAGAAGTTTAGTCTGCAACCCGAGTAAGTAAATTGTTGTGTTTTTTTTTTCACTTGGAGGAGCAACCTCCAATTTATCACACTAATGTTATTTTTTTATGTTTTGACATATAATATAAAGTGTGCTAGTTGGGTTATGGTATTAATCCTTCACAAGTAGATTTATGGCAACCCCCTTTATTTTACTCTGTTTTTTTGTTGTGCATAAAATTTATGTTTTAATTAAATACCTGTGTCTATTTGAGCTAGTTGACTTTGCTACAATGGAACTGTGTAGAACAACCTATTTCTTAGCTTCTTTTCCCTATTTGTTTTTTCTAGCAATAGACTGTGATCATTGGTATTCTCGAAATTTTATGCCATAAGAACAACTATGAGTTAGAAAACATCATGTGTTATATTAGAGAAGATAATACCATGAATTAGAAAACATCACGAGTTAAGAATACCATGAGAAAAAGGATGTTGTACTACTTAAATACAATGTCTTCATTTTTAATCATGTGAAGTTAAGACTTGTCTGACTTAATTTTTGGAAAATTCTTGATTAATACAATACAATAGTAAATATGAGAAGATATTCAAATAATTAATATATTAGTATGGTATTCATAAATTAAAACGCACATGTGAAACAATGCATTGGATCTGATTACTTCATAACACTTTTAGGTATTTCAAGCTTTTCAAGTAAGTGTGAGAGATGATATTCATAAAATAAAACACACATGGAAACATTGAATGAGAAATGTTTTTCAAATAATTGTTATTAGCTGGTGGAGATTTGTTAAAATAATCAATTTGTTACTAGTAGGTATCAATATCCTTCAATGGCCTTCCCCAACTTTAGAGCTTTAAGAAACTTCATGGTTGGAGTTTTGACATTCTTCACTACTGAAATGTTGAGATACTTGTAATATCTTCTTCTTCGAGCATATTGGTTATTGTTATATCCAAAGCCAAAATCATCATGGAATCCAACATTAACGTAGAATCTACTAGACCATACTCAACAAACACCCTGATTATTTGCAGTGAAGATGTTGTGCGTCCTCTCATCATGTGAAAATATTTTATTTTGAGACACGAGTACCTCCTTTCTGATTTCGGAACAATTTGATGTATTCTTGCCGAGCTCTGCAAATCATTGTCTTGTAATAATGTTACTAATATTGATGTTGTTGGAATCACGAGCTCTCTTACAAACATAAATGATGATGCATTGTGATTTTGTAATGTGAGATCCACTGGAAAGGGTTTGGAAAAATATTCTGTGGTCTTCAACTTTCACTAAAATCTCTCCTTCTAATTAAAAACATTAACAATCCCAACAAATGAACTTCGAATTTTTATGTAAGTAAAACTCCTGCAATGTGGTGCGAATATTTGATTTCCTAATGTAAAGAGGAATTTTACTACTAATATCCATTACTTCTAGTTGCCCCACCATTTTCTCATAGCAACATAGCATAGCTAATTCCGCAAAATAGGAATTTTTTTTTACAAAAAATTCCTTTGATTTTGGAATAAATCTGGAAAAGTGTGGATTTTCTTTTGACTTTTTGATATATCACTATTTTAGTATTTCATGGACTTCCAAATGTAAATTTAGGATGTCTACTTGGATCTTATGTTAAATTGCTCTATGGTTGCGCAATTGCAAACATATGAATGTACTTTTTATATTCAAAGACTTTGAACACCACTTCTGACAGATTAGAAATCATTTGAGATTCATTCAATGCTTTGAGGAAATTTGTCTATTTCCAAACATACATCTTCTTTGCAACCTGTTTCTCATACTGAAAATCCTCCAACTCCAAATTCTTTATCACAAATTGTTGCATAAGCTCCGCAAAAGTTCTAGGTAGAGTCTTCCTCACAATTCCCTTCTAATGGACAAGAATTTGGGCGAGCCACAAATTCAACTTGGGAAATGGTTTAGAAAAAGTACCTCACCCATATAAATAGTTCAGATTCAGCTTCCAATGTGAAAGAGGTACCTGTTACTAATGTATTCATGATGTCTCCTTACAATTTTATTTATGTTCATTTGATCTTTATTCATGTGTTAAAAACTTAATACAACTTTAATAGTTAGTTTTTTGTAACTGAAATGGTTCAATGGAGACTGAAGACTTTTTGAAGTTAGAAAAAGGAGTTTTACATTTTGCTTGTTTGTGAGCTTGATTTCATGAGAAGTTGTGGCCTTTTGATTTGATGAGATGTTGTTGATGAGACATATAGGTATTCAGGTTTACATTTTGCAAGTTTTTATCATTCTCATAAATGTGTTGATCTTCATCTTAAGGAGGGGGCAAATACTTTTCTCTTCGAATTCAAGGATGCCTCTAGAGGAAGCTTCATGGAGTCCAAGCCTTGATGTTGAGTGGGAATTCTTGGACTTCATGAATTGTCACTTCAAATATATGCCATTGGCAATGGACAATTTCAAGCATTTAATATCTCACATGAAAGTGATGCTTATGATTTAATACAATTGAATAACATTTTGTTTACTAATTTTTATTGTCAATAATGTTTTATATATAATGATGCTTCTCAATTTTATGCCTTACAACATTTTCTTTCCAACATTTGGTGAAATTACTAGTTAATTTCCCAATCATAAAATAATTAACTTCTGATTTATATACTTCATCCGGAAGATGTTTATAGGCCATGATTTTATTTTCATTGAGTCAAAGACATTAGTAAAGGCTCCCTAGGATGTAAATTTTCAGTGTATAAAAGTATAATTCAAATGTTTTAAGATTAGCTTTTCATTAATCATATTTGGAAAACTCTCCATTTAGCTTTAATGTAACACCACCTAGAAAGTGATAAGACGACTCCAATAACATTTATTAAAATTCTTGAAGTTCTTTCAAACAGATTTATATTGGAGTGGTCGTATCACTTTCTAGGTGGTGTTACATTGACTATCAAGAAGCTAAATGGAGAGTTTTACAAGTATGATTAACTAAAAGATGATATTAAAACATTTGAATTATAATTTGTAAGGCATAAATTTGAAAAACATGGTGATATATAAAAATTATTGATAATAAAAATTAGTAAACAAAATGTTATTCAATTGTCTTAAATCATAAGCATCACTTTCATGTGAGATATTAAATGCTTGAAAGTGTCCATTGTGAGTGGCATAACTCTAAAGTAACAATTCATGAAGTCCAAGAAGTCCAAGTAAACATCAAGGCTTGGAATCCATGAAGCTTCCTCTATAGGTATCCTTAAATGGGAAGAGAAAAAGATTTGCCCCCTCCTTAAGATGAAGATCAACACATTTATGAGAATGATAAGAACTTGCAAAGTCTAAACTTGAATATAGATATGCCTCATCAACAACATCAACATCCACAAGTGTGAATTTTTCAGAACCTAATATAAAGCTACAACATCTCATCCAATCAAATCAGCTCACAAGAATAATGTAAAACTACTTTTTCTAACTTCAAAAAATCATCAGTCTCCATTGAACCGTTTATGATACAAAACACTAACAATTAAAGTTGTATTAAGTTATTAACACATGAATAAAGATAAAATGAACATAAATGAAGTTGTAAGGATGCAACATAATTACATTAGTAACATGTATCCCTTTCACATTCTACGTTGAATCTGAACTATTTATATGCTTGAACTACATTTTCTAAAAAGTTTCCCAAGTTGAATTTGTGGCCTGTCCATTCCAAGAAGGGAATTGTGAGGAATATTCTACCTAGAACTTTTGTGGAGACTCTACAATAGTTTGTGAGAAAGATTTTGTCCTCTGAGGATTTCCACGATGAGAACCATGTTGCAAAGAAGATGCATGTTTGGAAGTAAACAAATTGCCTGAAAGCATTGAATGAATCTCAAATGATTTATAATCTGTTAGAAGGGGTGTTAAAGGTCTTTTGAATTGAGAAAGTATAGTCATATGTTTGCAATTGCACAACCAGATAGCAATTTAACATCAAATCCAGGTAGGCTTCCTGAATTTACATTTGGAAGTCTAGGAAATACTGAAATAGTGATCTATAAAAAATTCAAAAGAAATCCACACTTTTCAGGATTTATTTCAAAAGAGGCAGAATTTTTAGTAAAGAATATTTCCTGTTGTGCAGAATTCGTTGTGCTATGTGGCTATGACAGAATTGTGGGGCAGCTCGAAGCAATGGATATTAGCAGTCAAATTCCTGTTTTCATAAGGAAAACAAATATTCTCACGGCATTGTAACGGTATTACTACATAAAGTTTCCAAGTTCATTTGTTGGGACTGTTAGTTCATTTGTTGGGACTGTTAATGTTTGGGACTGTTAATGTTTGTAATTTATAAGGAGAGATTTTAGTGAGACTTGAAGACCATAGAATATTTTTCCAGACCTTTTCCTGTGGATATCACATTACAAAATCACATGATATCATCATTTATGTTTGTAAGAGAGCTCATGATTCCCACAACATCGATATTAGCAACATTGTGATGTGATAGGACAATGTTTGGCAAAGCTCAACAAGAATGCGTCAAATCATTCTGAAATAAAAAAGGAGGTAATTGGGTCTCAAAATAAAGGTTTCACATATAATGAGAGGACGCACAACATTTTCAGGTAAATAATCAGTGTGTTTGTTGAGTACCCTCTAGTAGATTCTACATTGATGCTCCATTCAACATTGATTTTGGTTTTGAAAATAACAATAACCAATATGCTGTGATTCAAGAGAAGACGATGTTACAGGTATCTCAACATTTCAGCAGTGAAGAATTTCAAAACTCAACCATGAAGTTTATTAAAGCTCCAGAGTTGGGGAAGGCCAGTGAAGGATATTCCTACCTGCTAAATCTCCATTGGCTGATAAGAATTATTTGGAAAACATTGCCCATTCAATGTTTCCATGTGTGTTTTATTTTAAGAATATCATCTCTCATTTACTTGAAAAACTTGAAATACCTGCAAGTAATCAGATCCAATACATTTTTTCACATGTGTGTTAATTTATGAATACCATCTTAATTGATTAATTATCTGAATATCTTCAAATATTTACTATTGTATTGTATTAATAAAAAATTTTCCAAAAAAATTAGTCACACTAGTCTAGAGTTCACATTATTAAAAATAAAGACATTGTATTTAATCCATACAACATTTTTTTCTCCATATTCTTAACTCGTAATGTTTTCTAATGCATGGTATTACCTTCTCTAATATAACCCATGATGTTTTCTAACTCATAGTTATTCTTATGGCATAAAATTCCAAGAATACCAATGATCACAGACTATGGAGATAACAAGCCCCTGTGATATCAGAATTCAAGTTGTTCTTGCTCGCAGAGCCATCAACTTCCAAGACAAAGATGCAAGTTTGATTCAACTAAATGCAGGAAAAGCGACACAAGCCAATTGAGTATTAGGAGGATCAATCAATTTTCCACTTACACAGTGCAATGAATTACTTCTCAAAAGATCAAGTCTCAAAAGTATAGGTTAATCAGTTCTAGCACCCTCAATCACGTCAGAGGATCAATCAATTTCCCACTTAAGTAGAACCCTAACATAGTAATATTTTAGATATGCTTCTATAAAGATAATGTAAAAACATTTCAGTTTCCATTATAACATTAATGATGTCATTATAGAAACACCTCATAATATTGACATGTCATTACAGAAAAAAAAACCTCATATAAATTTGCATCATGAAAAAATAATTATTATTGGTGGTGTTTAATTCGAAGGGAAAAAAAAAACTCTTAGTCGTTATGCTTTGAATTTCCCTTGCGCTCTCAGTTACGATCATACGCTATTATGATCATACCCTCCATAGCGTGGACAGTTTACGCTATTATGATCATACGCTCCACTCCCTCTCAGCTGGCTTCAGATCTCGTATGAGAGAAATATTTCATATGAGAATAACTCAACCAATTTATTCTCCATAATTGGCTCCTAAAACATTTAAAATAATTCTGGGTTTTTCATTAATATAAAAAAATTTTATTCTCCATTCTTGCCTCATAAAACATTTAGATTATTTTTAGGATTTGGATTAATATAAAAAACTTTAATGGATAGTTCTAGTTGACTGATTGAAAGAAACCCGATTTTAAAAGATCTACCTCAAACTTACAGAATGCGCTGCTGGTGGATATGCCACTGGTGTGGCTGGCTCTTCACTGGGTACTGGATATGCTCAAGGTATGGATCAATATATGAAATACCTTGCTTAGATGTTGCTGGGAACCTAGGCAAGGCATATCGCTCGGCCTGAGAAAGAGAGAGACTAATCCCTTACTTTAAGAAGTAAAACTACAGAAAAAAGATTGTAGTGTAGAAATGAAATGAATATTATTAAGTAGTTTCTACAGTATTTCCATAACATTTAGGATAAAAGGAACATAAACATGACACATTAGGGGAATAAGCATAAGATCAACCTTAGTCATAGCTTTATATGATATAGGCCCACCAGTTGACAGAAGAAATCTTTCCATCTTTCTCCAAGATTTTCTCTCCCAACTTATTCTTCCTAATCTTCCTAATATATAGAAGAGTGACAGTTATGTTTCAAGCATGCCTTTTTTACCCTTATATAGATCAAGGACCCACTAAATTGTAGGTATGTCCGAAAGTGAAACCGGGTGGGGAAGGTTATCCCATCTCTTATTTCCAAATTCCTATGTCACTAGTCTAGACTTAGTTTCTAATGCTAGAAAATCACAATTCATTTGGAGTAACTAGGGCTCATAAGAATGGTAGTAGGTTAGAAAGAAGGAGCATGAGTGGCAACCCCAATATAGGGCATAGAAAGAAAATAAACTAAATTTGTTGAAAAAAAAAAAAGAAATTAGAATATTTTGAAGATTACCAGATTTTTGGACCCTGTAGCAGTCTCATGGACGGCGGAAGAGTGCAGTGTCTTCGCCATTGGGAGTGATAGAAATGGATGCACCTAGCATGTCCAGTAATACTGTCCATTTGTTGGGTTCTTCCCCATTTTTTACGAATTTCAGCTTTGAAGAGTAGCCAACCTATGAGTTGCACTCAGAATTTCTCAAACTAACAGGAGCTTGAAAATGTCTAATGTAAATTACACGGAGCTTCTAGGTTTTATAACCCAAGGGGGACATTCTAGATTGCATATGGTTAAATTTGACCTATATTAAATAACCTAAACCATTATTACATTATTGAATAAATAAAATAACCGATAGGGTGTTAAATTTGACCATGTTTAATTGCACCTTCCATTTTTTCGAAATTAAAACCCCTTGAGGTGTTGTGGTAACAATGGTTCGGGGTGTTCTCTATTTTAAATTTTTAATAATATTTTTTGAAATAATAATAAAAGTGAGTTGGATTTGAGGTATTATTGTTTTTTATATGGTGAATTGCCTCGGTGGTTAAAAGTGGCCGGAATCTCGGTAATAAAATTATTTTTTTAATAATATTTTTTGAAATAATAATAAAAGTGAGTTAGATTTGAGGTATTATTGTTTTTTATATGGTGAATTGCCTCGGTGGTTAAAAGTGACGGGAATCTCGGTAATAAAATTATTTTTTTAATAATATTTTTTGAAAAGTGGCCGGAATCTCGGTAATAAAATTATTTTTTTAATAATACTTTTTGAGATAATAATAAAAGTGAGTTGGATTTGAGGTATTATTGTTTTTTATATGGTGAATTGGGTGGGTGGTTAAAAGTGGCCGGAATATCGGTAATAAAATGATTTTTTAATAATATTTTTGAAATAATAATAAAAGTGAGTTGGATTTGAGGTATTATTATTTTTTATATGGTGAGAAATCTTATCACGAATAATTGTGGGGTGGTCAAAAGTGGCAAAAAATTTCAAAAAAGCTTGTAGAGGCATTCTTTGAATCATGTTGTTGATGGTGGAAATGGATTGAGAACCATAAAAAACTGTAGGACACCTAATATACTGGAAGTTTAACTAACTATAACTTGGATTTACAAAAATCATTTAACTTATTTCTCTAAATATGACTGGAATTTCCAACTTTCTCAGCAACTACTCCGTCTTGTTAGACTACATTTAACTTAGTTGTCAAATGAGCACGAGTGAGAACAAGTAATCTCCTCCACACTAACTCATCACAGTTATTCAAGGAAAACCACGTAATAACGTGCTCATGGTTCTTAAGAGGCAATTTTGTGAGATGCCTCTACGTCTCGGGACATTTAGTGTTTTCCTAAGTTCGAGGAAGACTAACTCTTAGCCAAGAAACCTACTAGAGGTCCCTAAAAATTTTAATATTATTTTATTTATTAAATATAAAAAATAATATATTATATTATATATATATATATATATAATTGGTGACTAACTAATTAGCCCAAAAACCTACTAGACATCCCTTAGATTAATTTTAATATATATATATATTATATATATATAAATTGGTTTGAATTAAAAAATCAAAACTAATTTAATTATTAAACTTAAAAATATTTAGGGGAGAAAAGATTAAGATTTGAAATAAAATAATTAAATTAATAAATTTGAGAGTATTCAGTGGAATATGATAATGATGGTGAGTAATGTCTACCAAGAAAGTAAAAGATTAATGGAAAGTTAAACCATTAATATTAACCATTCTCTCCCTTCTTTTCTATCATAAAAATAAAATAAAAATATTTTATTTTTATGATAGAAAAGAAGGGAGAGAATGGCTAATATGGCGCTATAGTTTTGTTGATTTAACATGTGAAGAAGGTTGGTAATGTGGCAAATATTTTGAAAATTACAACATATGTGAGTGAGTTTTCCACAATCCCACAGAAAAAATGCTTTTCATCTTCAACCCTCTTAGTATGGAAAAGTTGACAAACTCTTTTGTACCAAGGTATTCTTGGAATTTGACCAACGCCTTCACTTTGAAGGTCATGGGAATTCGTTCTTGCTTAGGATATGTAGTAAATGTCCATTTTCTTCTTATCACTAGTCAAGACACACTTGTTATCAAGATTGGGGTTGATCCACATTAGTTTATTTTTTCTAAATAACTCTTTATCATCATATAACTTATCTTTAAATTTGGAAATAATAATTTTTGAAGAATAAATAAATAATAGTGATTCCATATAAAATTAGATGGTAATAAAAAGATTAGGTTAGAAATAATTTTAGAAATTAAGAAAAAGTTAATTTAGTTTAAGATTTTTTTGGATAATTTTTTTGGAAAATTTATGTTATGTAACATTTGGTATCTGGCTTAGCACTGACTTTAAAATTAAGTATATCAAATTATATGAATGATAACATTTTTTTCCAAACTCTTTAAACTTTGCCTATGTTCTTTAGACTGAAATAGTTACAAGTAAATTTTTTAGTGATAATAAATTGTGATAAAAAGAAAATAATTTGAAATTTAAAATATATATTGATATATTTCAGAAATATTTCCATAAATTATAATTAACTAAAATAAAATTTAAAGATTAGTATTAAAATAATTAATTAAAAAAATATCCTTATTATCTTAAAAATAAACGAATAGGAAAAGTTTGCTAAATAAAGGGAAATGAAATCTATAAACTTTTAATTAATTAATTTATAATAATATATAATTAATTTATATTTTTAAATTTTTTTTTTTTTTTTTTAGAATATTAAAAATACCTATTAGATTAAACTAGATATTTTACGAGTAGTGAATTGGAATTATTTTAGATATTAAAAAATAGTTGTATTTTATTCTAACTTTAATTTTTAATAATATAATAAGTAGAAAATATCTTTAATGTTGATTTTTATTCAATTGAGAAAAATTACTTTCCCTAGTTAACAAAAAACAACTTTAATTTAATACCATAAAAATTTAATATTGCAATAATATTGTTTTTAAAATATGCATAAAATAAAATTTCCATGTAAAAGAAGCTCTATATATTTAATTTAATTTAATTTAATGGATAATAACATCGTTATAACCAACCATAATTTAGGAATGATACTTTTCCTTATAGTTCAAAATAATTATGTATTTTATTTTATTTTATGTTACTTTAATAATGTGACTAAACAATTTCTCTATGTGACAGAAGCTCATGTATTTTATTTGATTTAAATTAATGGACAATAACATTATTTTAAGAATTATAATTTTCCATATAATTCAAGATAATTATGTTTTGTTTTTATTTTAATAATATGACTAAGCTTGACTTTTTTTGTTTTATTATTTAAAATTTTATGATAAAACATGAACATGGTTAATATTAGTTTATGGACATATGTTGTGCTTTTTTTATTGAGGTATTGTCATGTTTGAGTTTTTGATGATGACCGGTGAAACTATTAAAAAGGTGGGATCTCACTATATAAGCTAGTAACATATTTTCAAAAACTCACATCATATCTTCTAGATCTACCAAATTCTTAGAAAGACTATTTTTTTCTATTTTTATTTTCATATAATTTTATTAATCAAAATGTTTTAACTAATAATTATAAATATTAATTTTACTTTTTTATTTTATTTTATTTTTATTTTTATGTAATTTGACTCAGTCAAAGTTCATGAGGTCCTTGATAGATAGTGATAGCCTTTGGGCTACTCATGGATGTTAAGTCACTATTTAGTTCCCCAACCTATTTGGGTGTTATTCTTGGAAATGACCATGATGTAGACTCACCAATGTTGAACTTACAAAAAAATATTGACTCAGTCAAAATGTTTATAGGATGGGACATTACAACATCTCTATTACATATAGTAATGAAAAAACACATGCATAAGGAAATTAAAATTAAATAATAAATAATAAATCAAAATATTATCAACCAAACCTAAGATAATTTTAAAGCATATTAATTTATAATGTGATATGACCAATAAAATATTTGCCTTTATGAATCTTGGCATGATAAGTATATTTTTTTACATCTTATCTCTATCCACATTTTATACAAAGGCTTACTTAAATTGTGGTGGGAAGTAACAAATGGTAAATATGCTATTTACCTAACTATGAGCCCTTTTCAAGAATTTTATTTTTGGATTAAAAAATCACTTACACAAATACATAAAAAACATGCATGAATATTGGAATGATATCCATAAATTATGGAATAATATATGCCATATAATTATTCACATTCCATTACATTATGCAAAGCCTACAATAAGACCTTCAAATTATGTCCAATCAAATGTTTGAAAATTACTTTCTTAATACTATTGAAAAATACATATTTTTCCTCAAACATAAACATTATAAGTTGCATTGCTCAATGTTAAACAAGTAATGGTCAAATAGAGTCCTACCTTGGCAAGGACTAACAATGATTTTGTAACCATATTTAAATTTAATTAATAAGGACAAAACACTTAATACTTAAAATATAACAAGATTATTAAACATGAATAGTCACCTCTCCTTTACTAGAGATATTATTGACATGTAGAGATATTATTGATTTGAAAATAGGTTTTGTTACAGTACCA
>APFE031474632.1:0-10264 GCA_000404065.3 Pinus taeda
AGCATTAAGACTAAGAATATGCTAAACATGTTCCTTTGAGTCAATCTAGGCCCTTAATTAAAAAAATACAATAAAAAAATCAACAGATCTTTTTTGCTTGTTGGTTGTTTGAGAGTCATTTTCAAATTTAAAAATGAATCATTATACAATTTGAGAATATTAAATTTTAATTGTGTTGAAACATTTTTATTTTTATAATTGAGTTATAGTCTCATAACATAGTATTGCGGGATAAGATTAATTTATAGTTTATAATAATAATAATAATAAATATTGGTTTTGTGTAATTACTAGTACATCCACATTAAAAATATTTATGTAGTTTGTATAGGCAAAGGCTTCATAAATATAAAAAAAAACTATTGCAACACGAAAAATGCCTTATCAATAAACACATTTACCTCATTAACCATATAAAAAATGTTATCTGTCAACTTTAACTTGAGAAAAAAAATAATTACACATGTTATTGTCAAATTGACCATTTTGCTAAATAAAATTTGCTTATATATAAATTAATGTTATAAATAATAATGAGGAGATTATCATGGAGGAACTTATTAGAACTGGAATAATCTCAAATCCCTAGGAAATTTGTGGTTAGGGAGTCATTTGACATGAATATAATTTTCTAAATTTATTAAAAGTAATGGACCATTTTTCTAAATAAAAATTGTTTATATATAACTTAATGTTATAAATAATAATAAGGAACTTATCATGGAGGATATTATTAGGGAGCCACTTGACACAAATATAATTTTTAAAATTTATGAAAAGTTAATGCAACTTAACAAACTCCAACACACTAGAACATTAAGACTAAGCATATGTTGAGCATATTCCCATGAGAATTGATCTAGGATATCAATTAAGAAACATAAAATCAAAAGTGAAAATATCATCATCCACCTTAAGTTCAGATAAGAAACCTTCAAAATTAGGCTTTCTTAGAATACCACATGCCCCAAAAAACATAACTTATCTTACAATCAAAATATTTTATAACAATACAAAAATATTCTTAACCATCGATATTCATCCCCACTTTACCATGGATATTATTAAATTGTAAATAGGATTTGTTACAATACCATGGCTTATCAATATCACATGACAAGATTCTTAATCATCGATATTCACCCCCACTTTTCCATTGATACTATGATCTAATTGTGAATAAGATTTGTTACAATACCATGGGCCAATACCATGGCTTATCAGTATTGCATGCCCAAAAACCATAACTTATTTCACAACTAAAAGATCTTATAACAATATGACAAGATTCTTAACCATGGATATTCACCCTCACTTTACCCGTGGACATTATTAACTTGTAAAAACTAGTACACCCACAGTGATATTTTTAATTTGATTGATATAGCTAAAAGCCTCATAAAAATAACCAAAAAAAATATTACAACAATAATAATGACTTACTAATGCACACATTTACTTGATTAACCATGTATAAAAAAATTATGGGTCACCCAAAAAAGTTATTACAACACGAAGCATGTCTTACTAATACAGAAATTTACTTGATTAACCATGCACAAAACGTTTATGGGGCAACTTTTACTTAAGAAAAATAAATAAATGTAACTGAACATTATAAATAATAATAAGGAACTTCTTTTGAGGAGTATATTGAAATTGGAATAATCTCAAATCCCTAGAAAATTGGTCGGTGGGGAGTCACATGATACGAATCAATTTTTTTAAATTTATTCAAAATAATGGACCAATTTGTTAAAAAATAAAAAATATTATATCTAAATGAATGTTATAAATATTAATGATGAATTTATCATGGAGGAAGTAATGAGAATTGGAATAATCTTATATCCCTAGGAAATTGGTTGGCAACGAATCTATTTTTTAAATTTATTAAAAGCCAATTCAACCTAACAAACTCTTTAATACACTAAAGTCGATGATAAGCATTAAGAGAACAATTTGATGGAGCATGGCATTGCGGGGGAAAGCACAGAACGATGGTTTGAACCAATAGGGGATTGTTGGTAGCCATGGAAGGGTGATGAGGGGGGAGTTCTACTCCCTCCTACAGCCATGTAGTGGAAAACAGAAACAAGCAAGTGGGTTCGAATGGCTTCAAAAAGCCAATGGAGGTAGGATTGGAGAGGATCAACATAGAAAAGTCAAAAAACATCAGTTCTCATGAGTAGGAAAAGGATCATGAGGAAGGTAGAGGAGAGAAGAGAACAAAAGGAAGCAGTTAGAAGATTGAGCATAGGAGTGTGACAAGACTCCACAAACCTAGGTCAGCCATTAAACCCTAGGTTGTTTTAAATAATCTGGCACTACAGGAGCACAGGGATCACATGGCAACATACACAGTTATCTATAAATTTATGGGGATATGGCCAACAGAGAAGACTTTATAGGTTTCGATAAGAAACCAATGGAAACAGAAGGGAGAAATAACCCTCCACCTTGGGTCCAAGGGTTTCTTCACAGTGGTATTCATAAACCTAGAGGACACAGACAGAGTGTTCGAAGGAGGACCTTACTTCTATGCTGCGGCTAGCCTCTACAAGCGACCATGGGTGATGAATTTTGTCCCGAAATGAGAAACATTCACATCAGTACTGATATAGATACGACTCTACTCTCTAACTTTAGATTACTCACTACCTAAATCCTTAGAGGCCATAGGCAATAGATTAGGTCATTTTTAAAAAATATCAGAGGCGACTCTACGAGGAAAATACACCTCCTTTGTGCACATATTTGTAGAAATGGACCTATCAGGAGCACTTCTATATGAAATCATTCTAGAAGTTTATGATGAAGAATGGGTGTAGGTGGTGGACTATGAACATGTCCCATTTAGATGTCGTAAATGTCGTGAGCACAGGCACCTCATTAGAGATTTCCCTTTAAAAAAATTGGAGGACATTATGAAAACCAACAAAGGCAAAGACCCCAAAGGCTTTACCAAGATAGGAGGCAAAGGGAAAGGAGGAAAAAAGTACCAAAGGAAAACTGGTGAGGATAACCAAGCATCAGAGGACAATCCTGCAGAGAAGGAAAAAGATGTTAGCATGGAGGATGTACCTGAGAACAACAAACTAAAGGAAGATCTCCTAAACATCATGGAACTTGGCAGGGACCATGAGATGACCCCGAGTGAAGTTGTAACAGAGGACCATGAACTACAGGAGATTCTTGAGAGGGAGAATCTTGATCTAGAAAAGTTCTTGGAGCAGGGAATCACCAAGGGGTTGATTCTCTACCATAAGAGGAGTTTGACAAAGTACAAAATCTCTTCCTCTGGATATCTCAAGAACAATGTTATGGAATCAAAAGAAACCATGATAGCCAGGAAAATAGAGGGGTTAAAATGATGGAGGCAACATCAAGGCACTCTTCCAAGATCCCAGGCATGAAAAGAGGAAGAAAAAGATAGAATGAGTTGTTGAAAGAGTGTGGGACACTCATTATTAACTCAGGTAAGATGAAAGATCTTACGAGTTACTCATTTACAAATATTTGATAATGAAGCTCACAACCTGGAACATTAGGTGTCTGGGAAGTAAGAGGAAAAAAAAAATCTTAGCAATAGAATAAAAGAAGAAAAATAAGACATGGTGTTTATCTAGGAAAAAAAAAATTCAATAGATAAAATCAAAGAGATACATAGAAAATGGCTCATTAAGTATGAGTATCTAGAAATTAAAGTAGACAACACGGCAGGTGGGATTCTCACTCTCTGGAATCCCCAGAAACATGGAATCCTGGATGTTGAGGCATCCAGGAACTACCTTTCAATGGTGATCCAAACTTTGGGTGATAAGGAAATATATATGATCACAAATCTCTATGGTCCTCAAAAACTGGAAGACAAACTTAGAATTATCACCTCATTGGAGGAGTTGAGAGAGAGACATCCTGTTATGCCCTGGATTTTGGGAGGGGATTTGAATATGATCAGATCTCTTACAGAAAAAAAAGGTAGGACCAGAACACTAGGTAGAGACTCCATTTCCTTCTAGGACTTCCTAATTGACATGAGGTTAGTGGACACGGAGACAATATATGGTACTTTCACATGTAACAATAAGAGGGGAGGGGCTTCTCAAGTTGCCTCTAAAATAGATAGATTTATAATCTCAGAGGACCTCTTTCTCTCTGGCCCTAACTTGACTACATCAATCCTTCCTTTTGGAGGCTTATATCACTAGCCTATCCAACTTGAAGCTTCTTTTATAGGCACTCTGAGGAACAAACCTTTCAAGTTTGAAAATGTCTAGCTCACTCATCCTGACTTCATCAGTAATATTGGTAAATGGTGGGTGGAATATTTGGCCATTCAAGGCACTAATATGTTTCTCCTACAACAGAGACTGAAATGCATCAAACTCGGGCATAAAGAATGGAACAAAAAGGATTTTGGAAATATTTTCAAAGCTAAAAGAGAGGTTGAATAGAAACTACAAGGAATGAATCAGATTGTTATCACAAATGGCTTTACTGAGGAAAGAAAAGTGCAAGTTGACACTCTTCAATAGGAATGGGATGATAAATTCCAGCAAGAGGAGATCTTCTAGAGGCAAAAATCGAGAGTGCAATGGCTTAAAGAAGGGGATCGAAACACCAAGTTTTTTCACAAGTCAACCATGGATCACAGGGCACATAACAGGATTTCAAAACTCAGTGACACACAAGGGAAAGAGCTCAAAACCCACAAAGAAATGGAATGTGCTCTAGTACAACATTTCAAAAACATAGCAGAGGAACCTCTCATAGATAGATCACAATCTATCAACAGATTCACAAAGTACATTCCAATGCTTGTAACCAAGGAAGACAATTACAATCTTAACAGGCCAATGACTGAAGAGGAAGTTACTAAAGTTATTAAAAAAATGCAAAATGCGAAAGCTCAAGGATCGGATGGGTTCAATGTTGACTTCTTCAAAGCATGCTGGGAAATAGTCAAACAAGATATCGTTGAAGTTTGGAGGACTGGAGAAGATCCAAAACTCTTTTGAGGGCGCTTAGTTCTTCTTTCATAGCTTTGATTCCAAATGAGGAAAAATCTATGACACCAGATAGATTTAAACCCATAGCTTTATGCAATATGGTGTACAAAATTATTTCCAAAGTAATTGCAAATAGACTCAAGCCTCTACTTCCAACACTTGTGTCCAAGGAGCAAACTCGTTATGTGGAAGGAAGGCAGATTATAAACAACATAATTCAAGCTCATGAGGTGGTTCATTCTCTTAAGAGAAATAAGCAAGTGGGGATGATCATACAACTTGACCTAGCAAAAGCTTATCACAAGCTCAACTGGTCATACATAAGGGGAGTACTAATAGCATACGGCTTCGACCACAACTAGATAAGATGGATAATGGCCCTAGTTACTACAACTAGTTTTTCAATCATGCTCAATGGCTCTCCATCCAGAACCTTTAGGCCTTAGAAAGGCCTCCGACAAGGAGATCCACTCTCCCCCTTCCTCTTTATTCTGATGATGGAAGGATTGGGCAGAGCCATTAAATCTACCAATATAGAAGGAAGAATCTAGGGTCTCAAGCTCACCCCGAATGCGGATGCCTAGACTCATCAACAATTTGTGGATGAAACTATGTTGTAGGGTACACCCATGGTCAAGGAAGCTAAAGCATTCAAAAGAATCCTGAACGACTTTGCTATGGTTGCTGGTACAGAGGTAAGCCTCACCAAATAAAAAATTTTCTTTTTTAATACTGACATTTCTATTTAGAGAAACCTATCCAGAATTCTCGGCTTTTAAAGAGATTAGTTACCATCCAAATATCTAGGAATACCTCTCACTAATAAACCTCTGAGCAAGGAAGTTTTTGAGCCAGTGACTAATAGACTGCGGGACAAGATCAGGAAATGGACAAGTAGGTCTTTGAATTTAGTTGGACGACTAGGGCTTACAAAGGCTATCCTACAAACTATTCCCACTTTCATGTTTTCAGCTCTTCCTACTCCTAAAGGAGTTTTGCAACTCATCATAAATATCCAAATAGATTTTCTTTGAGGCAAATGGGAAGAGAAAAAGAAATGGGCTTTGGTAGCTTGGGATAAGCTCTGTAAACCTAAGAACCATGGGTGTCTGGGACTTCATTACCCTGAAACCCTTAGCAAAGTCTTGGGGGAAAAACTTTGGTGGAGATGGCTAAAGGAGTTGACAACCCCATGGGCCAAGCTCTCGAAACAAAAGTATGCAAACAATTGGCAAGAAAGGGATCATATTCGAATGTCTGGGAACATAAAAGGCTCCCACATTTGTAACAGTGCTTGGGAGAATAGAGCCATAGTTCAGAAGCACAGTTTTTGGGAGAATAGAGATGGAAACCTAGCATGGTTTTGGGAGGATAACTAGCAGCATGAACCTAACCTGTGTAAAGAAGGATTAACCAATCTTAAGGATGACACTAACAATAAAGGTTTACTTAGGGTAAGTGATTTTTGGGGTCAAACAAGATACAAGGATAAATGGAGAACATGGAAGAACCTGGGATACAGTGAAGAAACCCCTTTGAAGGCCCAAGTAGAAGCTCTTGCAGTCATCTTGGAAAAAAGAAAGATATTAACATCTACATTATCTGACCAACTAAGATGGGGAAGAAACAATGAAGGCAAGTTCAAACTCAAAGAAGCCAAAAGAATTAACATTGGGCTTGACTTTCCAAACCCTGATAAGATATGGAAGGACCTATGGCAGAACTCGCACTGGATGAAAATTAAACTGTTCATGTGGTTGGTGCATCATAAAATGGTTCTGACTTGGGAGAATCTTCAGAAAAAAGGTCTAGTTCGTCCATCTAGATGCCAGTTGTGTGGTCTACAAGAAGAAACAATGGATCACCTACTCAACTTCTGCCCATTCACCTCAACCTTGTGGAATTTGGTAGCCTCAATCTTCAGGAAAACTGATAGGGACGCATCCATCATTACTCGCACTTTAAAGAATTAGCTGAAATATTTCTCAGAAAATGAAATAGTCAACAAAGCATGGAGTCTAATTCCAGGATTTTTGATCTCGGACGTCTAGAAAGAATGCAATAACAGGATTTTCAAGAACAAAATTGGCTCGACACAGAGCATCATAGATCAGATTATAAGACAGCTAAAAGAAACTGTAAGTACATGTCTTAAGCAACCCCCCGGAAACCTTCCTCAAAACTAGGATGCACATATACTTTTGCAGTTGGGTCTCCAGTTGCCAATCCCCCCAAGGAATAAGCAGGAACGCAAGCTATACAATAGTAGGTAAGGAATTTTGGCAACCTCCTCCAAATGGTTTTCTGAAATTCAATATAGATGGAGCCTCTAAAGGAAACCCTAGAGTGGTTGGTTATGCAGAGTCATAAGAGATGAGCAGGGATGCATACAAATCATCTTTCATAGTCTTTTGGGGAATGCCACTAATAATATGGCGGAACACATGGCCTTAGAGCAATGCCTAAAAATATTGCGTAAGTTAGATTTACACAATGCTATTGTAGAAGCAGACTCTGATTCGGTCAAGAAGATATACAATGGTACAACACCAGAAAAAGTGTTAAAACAATGGCAGTTATTACAGGTCTATCAACGTATTCAATCCCACCTAAGAGCCCTGAGAACACTCCAATTTGTCCACGTATGTAGAAAAGCTAACAGTTTAGCAGATTGTCCAGCGAATGAAGGAGTACTCTATTTAGAAAACAATAAAAAATATGCCTAGATGACAATGCTATTAGGGAAATTTCGTGAGGACTGTCATAAGCAGGCTATCGAAGACAGGGGGAACTTTCACAGAATGAGAAATGAAAAGAGAGAAGACCAATGGAAACAATAGGTAGTGGACCAATCACAGGGCAAAAGCAAGTGATAAATTACAAGTAGGTTGGCAGGCGGCTGAACAAAGATTGCCCTGACCAATGGAAACAACAGGTAGTGGACCAATCACAGGGCAAAAGCAAGTGATAAATCACAGGTAGGTTAGTAGGTGGCTGACCAAAGATTACCCTGAAATCCCTCATCCTATGGATTTCGAGTGGAAAAATGCAAGTAGGTTAATTTTTGAAATGGACTCGAATTATTATAAATTGGGTGTCTATTTAATCTTCGTGTCCACAAGAAACAGTAAAGAGTGGGCAAGTAAACAAAATCTCATAAGAAATCCTTCATCCCATGGATTTCAGGCAGAAAGCTACATAAGAAACAATTCTCCAAATAGACCTAAAAAATTATTGTGTGGTGGCTTATAAATTCTTCAGGTCCATAAGATAGGTTAAAACATGGGTATGGTGGCGTGATTTCTTGGGAACTCCGCAATCCTATGGATTTCAGGTGGAGAAAATGATCAACGGTTAATTCATCATTCGGACACAAAAAAGTTTAGTGCGAGGGCTTATGATTCTCTTTGGGTCCGTAAGAAAGGTTAAAGTGTGGGCAAGGTTTAGGCCCAAAATCAACTCAGGGATGTTGGATCTTCAAGGGCGGGATCACACGGTCATCGGGTTTGAAAGTTAAACGAAATGTAAGGATGGTTCTTGGGTCAATTGTGGCATTGTTTTGGGCCTTCTGTTCTGTGGCTCCACCTTCAAGGGCTTTTGGTTATTTGTTGCTTGAGAGTTGAGTCTTTCAACTTCTCCTTCTAGCTCGATAAGCAGGTTTTTAGTCTGCTGGTCATATAGAGCGAACATTTTCGGTTTATTTTGTATTCCTTGCACTCTATGTAGGGCAGAATATCTTGTTATCATTCTTTTGTAGTCTTGTTGGAATTTGGTTCAGGGTTCTACCATCCCAGTTGTCTGTTGAAGCTTCACAGAGTTGGTGTTGCCTTGCTCGCTCCGTATGTATTTTGTTAAGAAGAGTACAATATGTATTTTGTTAATATTAATGGAAGGTTCCACACTTGATCAAAAGGATCCAAAACCTCGGTTAGAACACAGACTCTTTTATAAAAGACCAAATGATTTGTAAAGCTCATTAAGAAACAAAGGGTGGATAAAGATGATATTCTAGTAAGTTTTGATTGGTTCTTTGTTTACAAAGATTCCTCTAGATGAAGCTGTCATGTTATAAAGATGGCCACCGATCCTAAGATAGCTAAGCTTTGCAGAGATTTATTTACGTCCACTTTTTTTAGTTTTCAAGATGACTATTATGAGCAAATATCTGGTGTCGCCATGGGCTCCCCTCTCTCACCTATTGTCGCCAACCTATACATGGAGTACTTGAAAGGAAAGCCCTTGACTCATACCCTTTGAAGCCAGCGTGGTGGAAAAGATTTGTCGATGACACTAACCTAAATTGGACTCATGGTAAGGCAAAGCTCGAGAAGTTTTTCAGTCATCTTAACTCTATATCATCTGAGATCAAATTTACTATGGAGCTTGAAGAGAACGGTAAGATCCCCTTTCTAGATGTTCTAATCAGTAGAAAAGAGGATGGTACTTTGGGACACCAAGTCTACAGAAATAAAACTCATACTGATAGCTATCTTCATGTGACTCTTACCATCATCCTTCCAAAAAATCTGGCATCTTAAACACTCTAGCTATTAGGGCTTTCAGGAGTTCTGACTCGGATCACCTAAACGAAGAGATTGAGCACTTAACCTCTGTCTTCAAGAAGCTTGGATACAAAGAGTGGAGTATCAAGAAAGCCATAAGAAGAGCTCAGGATAAGGCCCTTTCCAAGCATCCTCCTGAAGACAAGAAAGAATATTTTGGGAAGGTCTACCTTCCATTCATCGAGGGGATTACAGATAAGATTGCAAATTTTTTAAGGAAGAATAACATAAACACTCAATTTACAACATGTGCAACTATAAGGCAAATGATGAGGTCAGTAAAGGATAACATTGATCGTCAACAACTCAAGGGTGTGTACAAGATTGATTGATCTTGTGGCAAGAGTTATATTGGGGAAACAGGTCGGTGTCTGAAAATAAGACTAAAGGAGCACGTGGCTGATATAAATAATGAGAGATCCTAGACATTGGCCCTTGCGGAACACTCGTCCAAAACCAAACATCATGTGTGTCTGGAGGACGCAAAAGTGATTGCAAGAGAGGATAATTATCACAAAAGAAAAATCAGAGAGGCCATCGAAATTATGAAATTTCCTCAGAACCTCAACAGGGACAATGGGAGTGAAATTAGTGGAAACTGGCTTCCCCCAATCAGACAAATAAACCCCTCTAGGCCTTTGGAAGCATAGTATCGGGGTTTCTTAATAAAATTAATTAATTATTAAAATT
>APFE031474638.1:0-18684 GCA_000404065.3 Pinus taeda
AAATACTTCAAAGTTTTTGGAAGAAAATGTTACATCAAAAGGACTGATGAAAATCTTGGCAAGTTTGAACCTAGAGAAGATGAAGGCATTCTCCTTGGTTACTCTTCCCGAAGTAAAGGATATAAGTGCTACAATAAAAGACTTGGAAATATTGTTGAAAGTATTGATGTAGTGGTTGATGAAGCAGGTGACAATCCAAAGCAGAAAAAAACAGAAGATTTTGAAGATGAAGAGGACTATCCTTCAACTTCAAATCAGACTAATGATGAAGAAGAAACCTATGAGGCACCAGAAGAATATATAAGGTTAGAAGAAAAGACTCCATCCAGGTACGTACAGAAGAATCATCCAGAGACTCAGATTTTGGGGCAGAAAGTGGCAGGTGTTCAAACAAGAAGAACTATAACAGAAGCTTCAAGCTATCTAGCATTTCTCTCCTCCGTTGAACCACAAAATGTAAGTGAAGCATGCAAAGACGAATGTTGGGTCAAGGCCATGAATGAAGAACTTGAGCAGAATGAAAAGAATAACACTTGGGAATTGGTTCCTAGACCTAATGATAAGAATGTCATAGGACCAAATGGATATTCAAAAACAAGCTGAACGAAAATGGAGATCTTATTAGAAACAAGGCTAGACTTGTTTGTAAAGGGTATGCTCAACAAGAAGGTATAGGCTTTGAATAAAATTTTGCACCAGTTGCCAGACTTGAAGCCATAAGAATGTTCCTTGCTCTTTCTAGCTTTCAGAAGTTCAAAGTATATCAAATGGATGTGAAATCTGCCTTTTTAAATGGAGACTTAGAAGAAGAAGTGTATATTGAGCAATTAGATGGATTCATCCTTGGAAATGATCCAAAACTTGTATGCAGACTTAAGAAGGCACTCTATGGTCTTAAACAGGCTCCAAGGGCATGGTATTATCATCTGGAAAAATACCCCCATCAACAAGGTTTTTCAAAAGGATCAGCAGATAGCAATCTATATATAAAAATTGATAATGATAAATTGCTAATACTTGTTGTGTATGTTGATGATATCATCTTTGGTAGCAATGAAGAAGCCATGAGTCAAAACTTTGCTTTGGTGATGCAGAAAGAATTTGAAATGTCCTTGCTTGGTGAGCTGACATATTTTCTTGGTTTACAAGTCCAACAAAACAAAGGTGGTATCTTTCTATCACAAATTAAGTACCACAAGTATATCTTGAAGAAATATGGCATGGAAGATTCGAAACCAGTATGTACCCCTATGGTAACAGGATGTAGCCTCAGCGCAAATGATGATTAAGTAGTAGTACATCAACCAACCTATAGATCCATGATTGGTAGTCTTCTCTATCTGACAGGTACCCGACCAGACATCATGCATGTAGTGGGAATAGTTGGAAGATTCCAGACAAATCCAAAAGAAGCACGCCTTCAGGCAGTTAAAAGGATTTTCAAATATCTTCAAGGAACACAAAACTATGGCTTATGGTATCCTAGAAGTACAGATCTCACACTTCAAGCATACATAGATGCAGATTGGGTAGGAATCATGGATGACAAAAAAAGCACTAGTGGTGGTGCATTCTTTAGGGGTTCTAGATTAGTATCTTGGTTCAACAAGAAACAAAGTTCAATTGCATTATCTATAGCTGAAGCAGAGTATGTAGCTGCTACATCTTGCTGCACTCAACTCCTTTGGATGATGAAAACTTTGCAAGACTTTCAAATCATTTGTATTCCACCTATCTCCATTTTATGTGATAATACAAGTGTAATCAGTATTTCAAAGAATCTAGTCATGAATTCAAAGACCAAGCACATACCTATCAAATATCATTTTCTCCAGAAACAAGTGCTTGAACAAAAGGTCAAATTGGAGTATGTTCCCTCCAAGGAACAGGTTGCTGATATATTCACCAAACCACTGCCTAGGGAGACATTTGAATACCTCAGATCGAAGTTGGGAGTAATTGATGCATCATCTTGCTATTGAAACTTATCTGTTTCAGAGAAAAGTGGTTGTACGCGAGTTTCATGAGGAGAATCCATGTAAATACTCTGATTTCTATGGATACAGTCGCGTATATGTTGATTTGAAGAAAAACAATGGGCCAGACTTAGGATGAAAAGAGTCTAACATGGGTCTAATAGAGACCATCTGGCACAGGTTCAGGGGGAGCATATACTTCTAATTGCATTGTTGGCATTATCTTAGAAGATCTTGGTTCAATTTCACAATTGTTTTTGGTTTCAGGTGGAACAAGAGTTGAGGGAGAACATGGTTGCTGGTCTAAATGATGATTGACAGATGCTGCTGATGATAGTTGTTGATGACTATCATAGTCTTGTTGCAGATATTTTGTCTCTATGTTATGCGTATCTTTTATCATCAAGGTCATGTAACGAACTATTTTGTCTCCCCACTATGCCTGGGATGGATGATGTAATGTTCTTGTGTTATCATGTGTAAACTTTTGGTGTATCCCCGCTTGGTTGGGTGGATTGGTCAATATTGGTATATCCCCACTTGGTTGGGAGATGAATGTATGTATGAGTCTTTGGTGATAGGAAGGTCATTTATAAAGTCATGTTCTTTCTTGTATAACATCATTTTGTAGACCTTGCCTAAAGTCAGGGGGGGCATGGATAGTAGAACAGAGTAGAAGATTTCAGCATCTACTCAAGGGGAGCATCACCCTTTTCCCTTGATGACAAAGGGGGAGAGTGACTTGGAGTGACTTGGGGTTGCCATCAAGTCCAAAGGGGGATATTGTTGGCATTATGACACAGGTTTGGCACTATGACACAGGTGTTGTCCTTGATAGAAACTCACTCAGATGACAGATCATAGTTCAGGCTCTTAGAAATAAAAGAAAAAAGAGATATACACAGTTTCCACTTAACCAAGTTGCGTATACACGCGGGATCACTGATCAAAAGTCGTGTATGCGTATGCACACACTTCATGCACGAAAAAGCGCTTACATGTGGGAAAACTTATTTTTAGTCCATGGTATTTGGTCCCAGGTATTTGGACCCAGGTATTGGTTCTAAGTGGTTTTTGGACCATGGTATTGAGTAAGACCTAAGACTATAAAAGGGGAAGGAGATCATTAGGCAAAGGCATTCACTCAAGGGATTGAATATCTTATGAAGAGCAAGATCTAGAATACTGGTCATTAGGTTATGGTGCATAGTTGGATCTAAACCAAGGAGGAACTTGAGCGTTAGAAGAAGGATAAGTTCTATTGATGGGTCAAGATCTTAAGGCTTGAATTGTAGTATCTTTTTGTGATTTTGGTCTGTTATATTTGGTGCATGAATTGATCTATAAATCTGATAATCTGGGTATAACTGATGTCAGAATAATTGAAAAGGGTAAATTATCTTTTATAGATCTATATGCAGGTTCGACATAGCAAAGGCACATATACACGCTGGTTCACTAATTCAAAATAGCATATATGTAGGTTTGGCTTAATACAGAAGTGTATGCATGTAGGTTCTTCATCTTGAAGTAGCGTACGTCTCATAAAATATGTTTTAGATACCTCTGTTTATTGTTGTAGTATTCTGGGTTCGGGATGGGTGTATGGTTATTGTTACTGTATTCTAGTTACAGCATTCAGAGAAGTGATTGATTGATTCAGTTTTGGTTGGTGCAAAGGGGGCTGGTTGATGCAGATACATTTAATGTTTGATTGATGTTATTTATGGATCCAGTCTAAAAATTTATGAAACATGGTCCTTGCAAGAAAAGAGAAGGTTGTAGCCTTCTGTAGGTTAGCACCTACGTACTAGTACATCAGCTAGTACAAGAGCTAAGGGGATTGTAGCTCTCTTCCAGGAGAAGCTGGAGAATGAGAGAAGGTTGTAGCCTTCTACAGGTAGAAGCCTGCGTACTAGTATAAGACTGCACCAGTATAGAAATATTGTAAAAATAAGTTTCTTATTAACAAGAAGATAAAGAAGCATTGCAACAGGTGGTTTTCACCCACATTGGGTTTCCACCTTATATCTTGTGTTCATATGGGTGATGATATGTTCTGTTTACTGCACCTGTTTACTGTCCTTATGGTTAATGAAGTTTAGATGCACTGATTAAAGATCAAATAGATTAATTAAATCTTAAGTTTACTTAATATATGCTAGTTGCTATAGACACAGTTGCGTGTATACGCCGGTTTCTATATCTCAAGTAGCATATATCTAAGTTTGAAAATGAAAAATTATTTGACTTGATAATACTGATTCAACCCTCCCTCTTAGCATTATTTCCAACAAAAAAATCTGGAACTTGCTAACCCTCCAAGAGCGTCTGGTATGTGTGGCCAAATTTTGGGTCGCTTTTGTAGAGAAGTGGCCAATCAGAAGTCTCGTGCCCACAAGAGTTGAGCATGGTGGTTAATGCCATGATCGGTGGTTGGCTGAGGCAATCTGCAACATTATTGGTGTTGACCTTCTTATACTTCATATTCAAATGGAACTGTTACAGGTATGTGGACCACTTCTAATGGCGATCATTCTACAACTTCCCTTGCGTCTGTATGAATTGTAGGGGTCGGTGGTCTTTGTGGATGATCGTTTCCTTCCCCAAAATGTAATGCTTTCATTGTCAGCAGGCATGCATAATGGAATACATCTCTTTGTCATAAGTGGGATACTTCCATATTGTGTCTGAAAATGTCTCACTGTGATATGCCACTGGATACCCCTGTTGAGTAAGGACTACCCCAATAGCATAGTCAGAGGCATCTGTCTCGATCTCAAATGGCTGTTGCAAGTCTGGTAATGTGAGCACTGGTGCAGAGCAGAGGTGATGTTTCAACTCTATGAATGCTTTTTGTTGAGATTCAAACCAAAAGAATTTTACTTTTTCTCCTCCCTTGGTGACTTGACTCAAGGGCCAAGTGATATGAGAGAATCCCAACATGAACCTGCGATAGAAATTGGCAAGACCTAGAAAGTTGCGGAGCTTTGTCAAAGTGGTTGGAGCTTGCCAATCTCGGATTACTTGGATCTTGGCTGGATCCACATGCACCCCCTATTCATTAATAATGTATCCCAGATACTAAACTTGGGTCATGCCAAATTGCATTTCTCCAAATTAGCACATAGCTTGTTTTGCTGTAATGTTTGGAGAACCTGTCGGATGTGGTGGAGGTGCTCTTCCCAGCTCTGGCTGAAGATCAAGATGTCATCCAAGTATACCACTACAAATGAGTTGGTTAATGGGCACAAGATGTCATCCATCAACCTCATGAAGGTTGTAGGAGAATTCGTTAAGTCGAAAGGCATAACCAACCATTTGAAAAGGCCCTCCTTGGCTTTGCAGGCAATTTTCCACACATCGGAGGGTTTGATTGGTACCTGGTGATATCCTGACTTCAAGATGATCTTGCTGAAATATTTTCCCCCCTTCATTTATTCCAAAACGTCATCAATTCGTGGGATCGAGTAACTATTTTGGACAATGATCTTGTTCAACGCTTGATAGTCAATACATAGTCTCCAAGTCCCATCCTTCTTCTCTACCAATACGATCGGGCTCCCACAGGGTGATGAACTCGGATGGATGTGACCTTTCTGCAATAGTTCTTGAATCTACCTCTTCATTTCTTCGTTCTCCAGAATGGATTGTTGATAAATTGGTCCATTGGGTAGTGACGTAGTTGGGGTCAGATTGATGGAGTGCTTGACCTAATAGTGTAGGGGCATCCCTGGGAGGAGGTGAATATGTCCTTGTACTCCTCCAAGACCTTATCCATATGTTGTTGTCATGCAAAGGGGCCCTGTCTGGAGGTCGTGGCCACTGTCTTCTTCTTTCCCTGAGGGCGTATCATTAGGAAAACAAATTTCCCAATTTTGGAAATGAGCTTACTGCATTGTTTTGCAGTAACCAAAAAGATGGTGGTAGGCAGTGCTACCTCTGGTATCCTGTACAAATTATTTCCCAAAGTAACAATAACAGTACGAGTCCTTGACTCATACACAACACGTCACTTCCATAATATGGTTGGCCTAATAATACATCACAAGAATCAAGGAGAACAATGTCACATAATACCTCATCCGTGAAGGGCTTGATGTTATATGGAAGGCGACATTGCTGGCTCATGCAAAGATCCCGTCCTTGGTGAAGCCAACTGATGGTGTATGGTTGTGGATGTGCTGTGGTTGGTAAGCCAAGCCACTTCATGACCTCTACCAAAATGAGGTACTTTTGGCTCCCATTGTCGACAATGAACTATAGTGGGGAACCCTTCACCCACATTTGGGAGTGGAAGAGACGCTCCTCCTCCTCTGGATCTTCGGGTTCCTCCTTCCAGATCTTCATAGTGGCAATGATGGCATTGGGATCTGCTTGATAATCTGCTTCCCTTTGTCATTCCCCTTGTCAGGTTTTGACTTAGAGCCGGAACATGCATATGATTCCGAAGCCTTTAGCTTGGCCACCAATCACTGCTTGGCCTGACACTCACTTGTGTTGTGAGTGGAGTTCTTATGGAACTCACACCACTTTCCCGTGTCCTTCTCCAGCTTTGCAGTGTTGTTCTTTGCTTGAGGCTTTGGCGGGTTGTACTCGGCCGACCCACCTTGGATTTCTCCTTGTTCTAAGGTTGGGGCGTACCTTTCCCTTGCTTTGAATTCACAGATCCAAAGTCTCATTTCTTTTGTTTAAACTTTTGCTCAATCTTGATGGCATATCGGTATGCTAAGCCGAGTGAGGAGATGTTCAAGAAATCCATCTCGTCCTGGATGTACTTGTGTAGGCAGTCACGATACTTGAGAACCAAATGGTTCTCAGAATCCTTGATACCTAACTTCATGCGAAGGGTATGAAAAACATTGGTAAACTCCAGTACATCTTGGTCCCTTCCCTATGGCAACATTGTCCACTTTATGTATTTATCCTCATAGCCGCCGACATGGTAGTATTGCTCCTTGATGGCATCCCGGAACAAGTTCCAAGTGGGTGTGGCTGAAAACGATGAGTTCATACTTTCATCCTTTTGCTCATAGTAGGTTTCCCACCAGTCCTTGATGTGGGGGGCTGCTTTAAGAAGTACAAAAGTGATCTTTTCCTGGCTGGAAAAATCATGAACAGAAAGATATCCTTCTAGTAGATTTAACCATTTATCTACAACATCTACATCTATCGACCCTCAAATATGGGAATGTCAAAGTTAACTTGTACCTTAAAGGGTGTGGTGCTTCCAGAGTAGCTGTCGGAAGTAAATGTGTCGCCCTTGGGTAGCCGCTGAAGGATCTGGACATAGTTGTCCATTATCGCATTTCTTTATCGCTCGAGGGCTTCTTCGAGCAAGATTTTGATAGAATCTCCTTCCCCCTTGTCTTTCTTTTCATCTGCCATGGGAGGCCGTCGGGATTTGTGAGGCTGGTCTTGTAAAGGTTCTACTAGTTCGAGCCCTAACTCCTTATATATTGACCTCTTTGGGGACATGCAAAGAAAAACAGAGAAAGAGCGGGCCCCTCTAATAACACTAATCTAGATTTAAACAGGAATGTAACAAATTACAAATATAACCATAAATAAAAAGATGAAGTAGAAATAACACCTCATTTCATTAATATCAAACATTGAAATATGCTTACAAACAAAATGGAAATAAGAGTAGCTCAAGCGATGGTAGCTTATCTCTGATTAGAGATGTGGTAGTTACATGCCTCAGAACTATGTTACAATGAGGCTCAAAGGCCTATTTATTATTGAGAAAAAATGGAAAATCCTAAACATCCAAAAACCTAAACCTAGGAGATGAAGCGCCAAAACTGTGGGCCTCGTTTGGGTAATTTGGTACATCAACTTCTCGGGGTTGTAAATTTGGCATACGATCTCTATTTGACTATTGTAATACCTCGTATCGAAGATCTCGAAGAGAAGGCCGAAAACAAACAAAGAGGTCAATTTGGGACATTTCCAATCTCTCCTTTTTCCCTAAAAACACCGTTTAGGGCCTCAAAATGGCTTCGAAATTTTAGGACCAGAAAGCTACCAAAAATAGTAAACTGTGCTACAATTAAGGAAATCGAAAAACTGAAAGAGACAATGTTGGGGTCCAAGTGGAATAGGCAGATGGCCACCAATATCCACCTGGATCATCCCTCCCCCCTTAGGAAGCAATGGTCCCCACTACATTGAGTTCCTCCATGAGATGAGGAAATTTCTACTGAACTTGGTCCTTAGTGAGCCACTTGCCCTGGTGAAGGAGTTGGCCTACTTTGACAACTCGATATAGTTAGATCCTTTGCTGTCGGGTGTTCTTGATCTGCACATCCATGATTCGATCAGTTGTGGCTTGTTCCATGCAATCTAGATTTAACTCTGTAGGTGTGAGTTGTTCTGCAATGTCTAATGTGTCTAGCAATGGTGGGAAGTATGGTTGAAGGCGGTCCACACTGAACACTGGGTGCAGGCCAAGGAATGGGGGAATGTTGAGCTCAAATGCATTGTCTCCCACCACCTTGGTAATGGTGTAAGGACCATATCAGAGTGGTTTGAGTTTTTGATAGGCTCTAGTAAGGCATTCCTTTTGTAGATGCAACCCGATGTTGATCATGTTGCTGCTTGTACTTGTCATTTGATTTCTCCAGAATGTCATGGACCTACTAGAGGATATGTTGGATGTGCTCAATGAAGTTGTTTGCCTTATCGGTATCGGACTGGACATGAGTTGAATCTACATGAGTAGTTGCAAATGGCATGGCCACATCAATGGGACATAATGGCTAGAATCCCAAGCCCACCTGAAAAGGGTTGTGGCTGGTTGAGTTGTGGAGAGCCTGGTTATAGTTGTGCTGGACATAGGGGAGGCTCTCATCCCATGTGCGTGGATGCTTTGAGTTGTACATGTGCAGAATGTGTATGATCATCCTGTTGACAACCTCTATCTGGCCATCAGTTTGGGGATGGAAAGTTGTGGACTTAGTGAGCTTGGTGTCTAGCATTGACCAGACACTGGACCAAAATGTACTGAGGAACCTGCTGTCCCAATCTGATATGATAGATTGTGGGATCCCAAAGTGTACCCAAACTTGTTCAAAGAAGAGTTTAGTAGTGGCTTCCACTGTGACATTCTTCTTGTGGGTTGCCATAATGGCCATCTTCAAGAATCTGTCGACGACTACAAGGACACAGTCATTGCCATGCTTAGTAGAAGGAAGGCTTGAGATGTAATTCATGGAGACAGATTCCCAAGTTTGACTAGGGGTAGGCAGCAGAGTATAGAGGCCTTGCTTCTTGATGGTTTGTTTGGCAATGGCATAGGCAGTGTAGGATTTGATGTACTTCATGATATCCTGTCAAAGATTCGGCCAATGGAAATACTTGTGCAGTACTGCCACCATTTTCTCAACCTCGAAATTCCCAGTGGCCTGACTGTAGTGTGCTTCCCAAATAATATTGCCACGTTCTCTTGAAGGAACACAAAGGTGTCCTAGGTAGCATAATAGGGCATCCTTGAGGTGAAAATATGGAACTCGCTGACCCTCCAAGAGTTTCTGGTATGTGTGGCCGAAATCTAGGTCACTTTTGTAGAGAAGTGGCCAATCAGAAGTCTCGTGCCCACAAGAGTTGAGCACGGTGGTTAACGCCATGATCGGTGGTCGGCCGAGGAAATATGCAACATTATTCATGTTTCCCTTTTTATACTTGATATTCAAATGGAACTGTTGTAGTTATGTGGACCACTTCTGATGGCGATCATTTTGCAACTTCCCTTGCATCTGTATGAACTATAGGGGCCGATGGTCTGTGTGGATGACCGTTTCCTTCCCCAAAATGTAATGCTTCCATTTTCGGCAGGCCTGGACAATGGAAAACATCTCTTTGTCATAAGTGTGATACTTTTAGATTGTGTCTAAAAGTGTCTCACTGTGATATGCCACTGGATGCCCCTGTTGAGTAAGGACTGCCCCAATAGCATAGTCAAAGGCATTTGTTTCAATCTCAAATGGTTGTTGCAAGTCTAGTAATGTGAGCACTGGTGCAGAGCAGAGGCGATGTTTCAACTCTGTGAATGCCTTCTATTGAGATTCAAACCAAAAGAATTTTTCTTTCGCTCCTCCCTTGGTGACTTGACTCAAGGGCCAAGTGATATGAGAGAATCCCAACACGAACCTGCAGTAGAAATTGGAAAGACCCAGAAAGTTGCGGAGCTCTGTCAAAGTGGTTGGAGCTAGCCAATCCCAGATGACTTGGATCTTGGCTGGATCCACATGCATCCCCCATTCATCAATAATGTATCCTAGATACTAGACCTAGGTCATGTCAAAAGTGCATTTCTCCAAATTGGCACATAGCTTGTGTTGTCGCAATGTTTGGAGAACCTGTTGGATGTGGTGGAGGTACTCTTCCCAACTTTGGTTGAAGATCAGGATGCCATCCAAGTATACCACTACAAATTATTTGGTGAATGGGTGCAAGATGCCATCCATCAACCTCATGAAGGTTGCAAGAGCATTCGTCAAGCCGAAAGGCATAACCAACCATTTGAAAAGGCCTTCCTTGGCTTTGAAGGTAGTCTTCCACACATTGGAGGGTTCGATTGGTACTTGATAATATCCTAACTTCAAGTCAATCTTGTTGAGATATTCCCCCCCCTTCAGTTGGTCCAGAAGGTCATCAATCTATGGGACCGGGTACCTATTCCGGATAGGGATCTTGTTCAACGCCCAATAGTCAATACAGAGTCTCGAAGTCCCATCCTTCTTCTGTACCAACATGATCGAGATCCCACAGGGTGATGAACTCGAACGAATGTGACATTTCTACAACAACACTTGAATCTGTCTCTTGATTTCCTCGTTCTCTAGAAAGGATTGCTGATAAATTGGTCCATTGGGCAACAACGCACATAGGGTCAGATCGATGGAGTGCTTGACCTGACAGTGCAGAGGCACTCTTGTGGGGGAGGTCAGGAATATGGAAATTTCAAGAGACAATTTTCATAATATGGCCAATAAGAAGAGAAAAGGGAAATAACATGACTGCACAGAAGTTGTTGAAGATGAGGAACCAAAGAATACCAAAGGTGACAAGGATATATTTTATTTCTCTACTCTAACAGGATCCATTGGAGATGATGATGACATGTGGTTGGTAGATAGATAGTGGATCATTAAGACACATGATTAGATAACGTGGAAATATTTCTAGCATAATGGAAAATAGGTTGTACCAAAGAGTTGAGCTTGGAGACAATCATAGATATGTAGTCAAAGTAAATGGAAAGGCCTCCATAGAGCTAGAATATGGTAACAATAGGCATCTCAACAATGTTATTTATATACCAGGTTTGAAAAAGAATCTTCTTTCTATTTTTTGTTTGGAAGATAAAGAAGATAGAGTTTCTTTTGTGGATGGCAAAGTACTTGTTTGGTCCAAGGGCTCTAGTATAGATGATGCTAGGATTATTGGGATTCATGATGGGAGGTTGTATAGACTTGTGAGTCAACCAACTAAAGCACTAGTACACGATGAGATCAATCCAAGTGAACTATAACATAGAAGGTATGGACATCTTTATTACAGATCATTGCTTGAGTTGAGTCAACTAGTTTTAGGGGTTCCTAAATTGTAGATGGAGAATGATGGTGTATTCAAACACTGTGCTCTTGGGAATAACATTAAGAAATAGATTTTTCTAAATAGTGACAATAGTTCTAAGGAAACTTTGGATTTAATTCATTATGATGTGTGTAGTATGATTCCTATGAAATCACTTGGTATCTCATTGTATTATGTGACATTTATTTATGATTTTTACCGTAAGACATGGATATATCTCTTGAAAACTAAGCATGAAGTATTGGAAAAGTTACAGGAATTCAAACTTGAAGTATATAACTTGATAGGAATTAAGATCAAGATATTGTGATTCGACAATGGAGGAGAATACACCTCAAAGGAGATTGTTTCTTTCTGTAAGTAGGCTTAGATTAAGAAGGAGTTTTTTGTACCTTATAATCCATAATAGAATGGTGTAGCAGAATGAAAGAATAGTTCCATTGAATATTTTGTCAATTTCATGATGCATGATTTGGACTTGCCTTTGTTTTTATGGGGTAAAGCATCACGAGCAATTGTGTACATTCAAAATAGAAGTCCTTATAAAGTTTTGAAAGGCATGATTCCTGAAGAAGCATTTTCTAAAAGGAAGCCAGAGATTGGACACATGAGAATATATGGTTTTCATGTATATATTCATGTTCCTAAGGATAAGAGGAATAAGCTTGAGCCTTTAGGAAATAAAGGCATATTTTTTTGTTATAGAGAATCATTGAAGGCCTATAGAATATACATTTCGGGTTGGCAACAAATTTAGATCAAATAAGATGTCACCTTTGATGAAAAAGTGGCATATTGGAACTCTAAGGAACTCTCTATGGATTCATTAGATGAAATTAAGTAGAAGGCATCAAAAGAAGAGCATTCAAGTTCTACAGGATGTACCAGAAGGCTATAAGGGCCTCGAGATCTAATAGAACTAGTCATAGTTTTAGAGATAAAGAAGAGACCATCATCCCTTAGATATGCATTGAAGGAGGCATAAGGACATGCAACTCCTAATGGCACATATAGATAATTTAAGAGGCCTAAGAGGTTTTATAGCTATGTAGCTCTTATGATAAGACTTATTGTTGCATAAACTAATCGACAGGTGTGGAAGGAAGCAATGAATAAAGAGCACTAATCAATTGTGAAGAATGATGTTTGGAAGATTGTGGCAAGGCTTGAAGGGAAGTCAGTGGTGAATTCCAAGTGGATATACAAGCTCAATCATGCTGCAAATGGAAGTATTAACAAACACAAGGCATTGTTCATGGCTAGAAGATTCTCCCAGAAAGAGGGAGAATATTTTGAAGAAACCTTTGCTCTAGTTGCCTGATACACCTCCATTAGATCCATCGTTTCTCTTGTATCTTCATTGGGATGGAACTTGCACCAGATGGATGGGAAGATTTCTTTCCTCAATGATGTAATTGAGGAAGAGGTGTACATAGAGAAACCTTAGGGCTTTGAGATACATGAAAAGGAATATCATGTTTGAAGTATGAAGAAGGCCTTGTATGGACTCAAGCAAGATCCAAGAGCTTGGTATGCTCACATTGAAAAATATCTTAAGATATTGGGATTTAGAAATAGCGATGTTGATCCAAACCTTTACTTTAAGGTTGTAAAGAATGCACTTGTGATTTTATTATTATATGTTGATGACTTCTTTTTGATAGGTGTTGAGCCTCTTATCATTCCATGCCAGAAGAAATTGGATTATGAGTTTGATATGAAGGATCTTGGGTTGATGCATTATTACTTGGGATTAGAAGAATGGAAAAAAATTGGTGAAGTCTTCCTTGGTGAAGGAAATTATGTATTATAAGTCATTCAAATAATTGGTATGATGGATTACAAATCCCTGTTGGCTCCTATGGTGACTAACTTGAATAAGTTGAGAGTCTCCGACTCCAGTTTGGTTGATCCATCTATGTACTAATCATTGATTCATTTCGTTGTTGTATTTGGTTAACATGAGGCTGGACATATTCTTTGTTATGAAAACATTGAGCTAGTTCAAAATTGAAATGAGGCATGAACATTGGATTGCACCAAATAACATTCCAATATATCTTCATGGTACTGTGAATATGGCTTGAGATATCTTGCAAACATGGATGAGAAAAGTACCTCGAGATTGTGCTTCAACTTGGGATCCACTATGATATCTTGGATGAGCAGGAAAATTAGGTCATTTGCACTCAACACTGCAAAAGAAGAGTAAATCACAACTAATGGGGGTTTTACTAAAGCTGTATGGCTTTGAAAGTTGTTTGCAGGATTGTTCGACCAAAAATTGGAAATAATAGTAATACATTGTGATAATCAAAGTTGTGTGAAGATTTTAGAGAATCCAATGTTCCATAACATGTTCAAGCATATTGAGATCAAGTACCACTGCATTTCTGACATGGTGTAGAGGAGAGTGACAAGGCTCGAGTACATATCCATCGATGAGTAGACAACTAATGTTCTAATGTGGCCTTTTCCTAGGGACAAATTTGTGTACTTTAGAAACAAGATGGGGTTCGTGGAGATTGCCCCTCTCATTAAGAGGGAGTGTTGATATGTCTGCAACATGGATGGATATTCTCCTAGTAGGGAGAATGGGTCCAAGAGGCCCAAAATTCTCAACAGAAAGGGTTTATTGAGTGTCTCTTGGAGGACCCTGATCACACACCAAAAATGGTGGAGTGAGGTCCTAGACCCTGATCATACACTAGGAATGGTGGAGTGAGGTCCTAGACACTAATCATATGCTAGTAGGGTGGAGTGAGGTCCTTTCAGATCTAGAGCTTATCACCAACCAAGAAGGGGTTGAGTGAGGTCTTGGCCTAGAGTGCTCACTAGGAAGGGTGAGTGAGTGCTTGCTAGTTTAGGGTCTCAACAGTTTGACCTAGGGAGAGGCCATCACATTCAAGGACTGATCACATTGGAAGAGTGAGTCCTGATATATTGATGACATTTCCATGGGTTTGGTATTGCCCTGGATATGGAAATTAGCAGATGCTACTGGTAGATGATGATGATAATGATGATGGATGACCCTTTTCTTTAGAGAAATTTGTCAAATTGAGAACACCTATGGTATTGATCATGAATACCTACCTAGTTAAGAGGGAGTGCTAAATTTGTAACTACGGCCAGTCTTCATAATGTATATTTGGTAACTGGATATACTTTTATTTATCATTGTAAAGAATATTTATAAATGCTAGAGTCAAAGAAAATTTATTTTGAGTCAAAGTCCCATTGTGACTTTTTAAAGATAAAAATTTGAATTTTTGAAATGTAAATTTTGGCTCCAAAAGTGACAAGTCTTCTTCCCTCCAATTTAAGTTGGCCCTAGCAAGAGACACACCCATTCGGGAAAGACATACTACTATATAAAGGCAAATCGACCTCTTCCCCTTATGCAATTCAATCTCACTCACATAAAAAATATTTTGGGAAGCTAATGAAGGAAAAGAAGGTTCAATTAGGATGAATAGAAGGAAACATTATCTCTTCTCTCTCTTGCAACTCACACGTGTGTATTGAATATTCTCCATATGGTTCATATTCTTTTGGGAATTCTATTGTAGGGGCAAAATTTTTATGGGTAATTGGGTAGATGTTGTAGGGCCAACATTTATGTGGCAACTGACAATTGTAGGATGGTCAAAATTCTGGGCTAGACAAGCATAATGAATTGCTAGATTAGATTGGGTGACTTGACTTGGAGGAGAAGACCATGTTTGACCATAGGTTTAGGTGTGTCTCTCATTGAACAAGAATAATTCTCTATTGGAAAAGTTTGGTGGGTTTTCCCAGGGTAACTCTTGTCTTATTTTTTGTATTGTGATATCTACGGTTCTACTGTTCTTTATGGTTGATTTTTTGAAGTATAATTTCTAAATGATATACTGGAATAAGTTAAAAGAGGATCTACATCTAAAGTAATTATCATAATTTCAAGGATATTGTGCTAATCCCTATTGCACTAAGAAAATCAACAATCTACACTTCATAAATGTTCTTTTATTTATTTATTTAACAATATTACCATTATAATATATTTTTCTCAACAAATATGTTTCTATGCTTTTTTTCCCCTTCGAAAAATCGTAATTTTTATTATTAAAGGGAAATTACATGTTATAGATGCAATCCACATATGTAGTATGTGAGGCTTTGCACCTGTCTAGTAGAGATATACAAAAAATGTTCAGTGCATTCCACGCAGGGAGGCTCTGCCTTTTGTAGTTTTCAAAATAAATTTAACCAAAAATAATACTCTACGCGGAGAGTATGTGTGACTGTCATCTTAAATACAAGCTGATAATATGTAAAAACATAAAATTATTTACAACAAAAAACCCAACACCAGGCTCCTGCTGAGCCAGTTAAACTGTTGGGTCCATGAAGGGTCTATGGCAATACTGGCTCCATCCCTCTATTCATGAATCAGCCATGTGCCACGAGGTCTGTGCGTTGCCTCCTTAGATAGCTGATCAACAAGTGCATTTCATTCCTTGTAGATATGATGACAAACAAAACTGTCAAATAAAGACATGAGTTTGTGAGCCTCATCTAGTATGGCTCTAAGAGTGTAAGTTGTACATTTGTTTGTTTTGTTAATCCAGTTGCAAACAATTTTTGAGTCGCAAATAGTTGCGAATTCCTGCAATGTTTTTCCAAAGCATACTGGATGAGGAATTTTGCAGTAATAAGTTCTGCAAAGTTGTTTGTAACCACATGTAGGCCCATTTGGATTTGAAAGTGGTGGGATTCTAAGAGGTTTAGTATGGCTCCTCCCCCACACCCAACTTCCTGAGCTGATTCGTCAAAGTATGCCCATGGTTGTGAATGGTATATGTTTTCAGGAACAATTTGCCTGGGGGGAAGGATGATCCTCATCATATGGAATGTTGTGATAGTCTGCAAGAAGGTGAGCAGTGATGGATGGCTAGTGTGGAGTGATATTCTAGAAAATGTAGCGATTACGAGCAACCAAATTTACTAGCAAATGAGGAAGGGAAGGCTCTTAGACTTTGATGGGGTAGCAGTGGTCGACCATGTGGTCCATGCTTCTATGATAGTCAAGCCCTTCCAGGTGCCCTGGGAGGGAATGGTCGAAAGGAAAGAAATCTAGAGTTCAATAGCAATAAGGTAGGAGAGGAAGAGGTGGTCTATATTCTCGAAACTGCCTTTACATATACAACACCAAAAAGGCCTATGTTGTGCTCTTTTAATAAGATTGTCACCTGTAGGGACCTTGTTTTTTAGAATGGATCACATGAGTAATCTAGTTCTGGGGGGAACTTCTAATTTCCACATACTTTTCCACCATTGATCAATGGTCTGTGGTCTGTGTGCAATAGCTAGATAGAGGTACCCTTCTTTAGGGGAATATCGCCCATTTTTTGCAAGTGCCCATATGATTTCATCCTCCCCTTCAACAATTTTGATATGTGATTCGATTAGCGCTGCTAGATATTTTGCCTAGTGTTGATGCCACTGAAGAGGGATATGCAGGATTCAGACATATTTCTAGGCCTGTGAGAATATGGTGGAGTGTTCCAAGTCCGCAATGTGATTGATGTGAGTGATACCTATATCAGCAAAGTGGGTCTTGATCTCGTCAAGTAGCCTATGGGCATTTACACACCCAATCCAAGGGTATAATCCGATGCACACAGAAGTGCATGCTTGAATTATCCAGGTGAGGCCTTCTCGAATGGTTAACATAGAATTGAGTATTGCTTTCCAGATGACAGATATCCCTGATTTGTTCCAACGTAGCTGTCGAAGCCAGTCCATCATATTAAGAGGGGCTATGTATTTAGAGGATGCCACCAAATTCCAAAGGCTATTTGATGTGATCAATTTCCATCCAAGCTTGGCCACTAGAGTAGAGCATAAATATTCTAGAGTTTTTATTCCCTAGCCTCCCCATTTCTTTGGGAGGGTAAGCAGCTCCAATTTTGCCCATGCAAAAAATTTCCCTGACTTTTTCCCTTTCCAGAGGAATCTGCAACATAGGTTTTGTATTTTGGAAAGGATTCCTCTTGGCATCCATGCCAGGGACATCCAGTATACATGGGTGGCCTCAAGGAAAACTTTGATGAGTACCAATCTTCCTGCCCTTGAGAGGTATTTATGGTACCACATATTGAGTCGTCTTTCCATTTTGGTGATTAACCAAATTTAGTATGCTATTTTGTATCCAAGGAGCTTCAGCCTATAATCTAGATATCTAAGACCGTCCTTTAGCTGTAGCAAGGTGAAGGGAAAATGGTGGAGTGCATAATGTATCTCATGGGGAGAGCAGCCTTTAGTAGTGATGGTGGATTTGGTATTATTGATGATCATGCTAGTTGCAGTTTGGAATAGAGTGATGGTGTGTTGTAAAGCAGTCAGGTCCCCTAAACCACCATTGAGGAAAATCAACACATCATCCACAAAAAGTAGATGAGTCAGTATGTAGCTATAAATGATTCTGATTCCCTTAATTCTTCCCTGGTTGTGCTCTTCTTTTATATGTCTATTGAGCCTGTCATGCGGAAAGAGTTATTTTTGCGGACAAACCTAACCTCCCTAGGAGTCTAAGACTCTCTAGTGACAAACAAACCAAACAAGAGCAATCCTTCTCTAAACATACATTATTCTATGAGAAACCAAGTGTTTTCCGATCTTACCTTAGGTCCAACGCTTGTTGTAGCAGTCAAGCCTTGCTGATCCAGATGAGCTCCTCCTTCACTTTAAGACCTGCATACACTAACAAAGCAAACGATTACATAACACCTGAATATTTCATAAAACAAAGCATATTCATCACATAGACCAAGGAGTACATGAAATAATTCATTAACAACAAATCATTGAGAAGAATGGACTTATTTGTATTAAGGAAACAAAAAAGGAACCATTACAACCTGAGCCTTGGTGTTGTGCAAGCTCCTCCCAGGGTCCAACAAGAGATTTCCTCTACTTTGACAAGCTCACCCACTCCCAATAAGGCAACAAGAAAGGATAGTGATCTCTCCTCACAAGTCAACAATGGAAGTCCTAATTCCAGCAGCATCTACCCTTTGGAATGTTCAGCTTTCAACCTCCCCTCCTCTGGCCCAATGCT